>ML842714.1:18812-39356 GCA_009831015.1 Picea engelmannii
CTCTCTTGTTGAGAGGGAGTGTTGAAATTAGTGCAGTTGCAAGAGCCATTCTCCTGGAGGATGGCATTAGAACCTAACTGTGAACTAGGGCCCCCAACACACTCCCGGGGTTTCTTGGTATGAGACCAAGCAGTGAGAGCCATGGAAAAAGACCCTTGTGAGCCCCCCCAGTAGATGACTGGGGTTCTTGGTCTAGGACCAAGTAGTAAGACCCTAGATATGTTCTAGGGCCCCTGGATGTGTTCCAGGGAATCCTTGCCCGGTGCTTGGATCGATCCTTGGATGTGTTCCTTAGTGGTTGATATAAGTCCCTAGATGTGTCTAGGGTCCCTAGATGTGTTCTGAGGAACCCTTGCTTAATGCATGGGTTGATCCTTGGTCTTGTACCTTGGTGGATAAGACCCTAGATGTGTTCTAGGGCCCCTATATGTGTTCTGGGGAAACTTGTCTTTGACTAGGTAGATTTTGGTGTAATACTAAGATGTGTTGATGTGTGATCCTCTTCCTCTCTCTCAGGATGGTCCATGAGATCTAGGAGTGTCTATGAAGATGGACATGACCACATTGTTGATGTACTCCCTTATGCAGTGATGATAAAGTTTTTAGGTCACTATGAGACTCATGTGGACATGTTTTGCCATTATGGAACCCCCCCTTGACTTTATCTTAACAGGTACCCCCTTGTTGTTTTTCTTTCCCTATTGGTTTATGTGATTGGGGTTTTGTATGTAATTTGGGTTTTAATTAATATTAATCGACATATTAATTAATATTTATATTAATTAAATGTCAATAATTAATTTTAATTCTAATTACCCTAATCCCTCTCCCTAACTATAAATAAGACCCTACCCTATTGCATTTATACATACACTCACTCTGTCCTCTCTCTCCTTGCTGCGACTACCTTAGTGACTACTTCCCTCTTGTTGGTGCGACCTTCCTTTTGATTATCAGTTTCAGATCTACGATTTCTGTGTTGGTTGGAAGTTTCTTCTTTAGGGTATGTTGATGTATGCTGGATTTGTTTCCTCTGAGCTGTGAGGTTCCTCTAAGGGCTGCTAGACCCGTTCTCTTGCACAAAGTTGCCTCCCATTAGCTACCAGACCTGTTCTGTGTTTGCCAGATCTCTCTTTAGGGCCACAGACCAGTGTACAGGTGCCACGACCTCTATCTGGGCTCTCTCCTTAGTTGTGTGGGCTCTCTTCTGGCTTCCACGTGGAGTGCAAAGATCCCTTTGGGGGTTATCAACTTGCCTTCCAGTTTTTTGAGTTGTGGGTTTTGCTGTTTGCTAGTGGAGGGTTTGCTAACCTGTCCAACTCTCATTCTTGTGCTATATCATTGTTCAGTGGAGGGTTTTTCTGCTGGGGGTATTACTGTTAAGCCTGTGGTTTAATTGTTTTTTCTCTCGAGGTCTCTATATTTGGCAGAACTGTCCCACAATCCACATTGATAGAGATCAAACCCTAGAGGTTTGATCTATGAACCTAAACTAAAGTCTGAGCATATTTACAGAGGCATACATCCACACATGTGATAGGTACATCTCTCATTGAATCAAGAGGTAAGATAAAAGTTTAATTTTATACTCAGAAATATTGTTTGTTTCTAGATCTGTTTTTATCTCTTCTTCTTTATGCTGATCTAGTGAACAGAAAATTTTTAAAGCATTTTTGTTTTTGAATTTTCACTGATTCTAACGCATAAAACTATGTTCATCACCTTAAGAAGGTCAAGATTATTTGTGCATTGAAATAGAATGCACGTTTCATGTCAATGTTGGAAAGCTTGGTTTTAAAAACTAGGCAGCTTCGAAGAATAAGAGAATGACTAGGAGTCGACAAAATTAGTCTTTGATTATTTTGGCATTCATGGCACCAAGGTTGGAGGTAGAAATATTTTGGCATCCACTGGTTGTAAAATTTTTAACCCTAGATGATTGACGTCCTTATGATCTTAATTAAACAAATAAATTGCTGAATTTAGTTAATGCATAAATTAAATTCAAACCATAGCATCGATCACGATAGCTCAAAATTAAAAAACAGAAGCATTAAACACATACACACATATTTCTCCTGCAAAATCAACTTTTCATTCCTTCGAAAAACTGAGAAGGAAACCTTCATAGTCTACTAAAATCAATAGTTGCACGATCAACAAATCACCTTGAACTGAGTTGTATGGCCAACTGAGAAAGTATGGCATGTTGTATGGACTGTATGAAAATGTTCTGTACGATTGTACAAATCTATGTTGTACTACCTTCCCTGTTGTCTGGATTTGCTTTTGCCTAAATCCTCTCTCTTTCTCTCGATCTCTCAACCTGGTCAATTGTTCAACTATGTGTAAACCCTCTATCTTGACCCATCTTTATACTTTCGTTGATAGCAAAACTCTAATCTATTTTTGGGATTACTCCTAGTTTAAGTCATGCATGCATGAAATACACTTTTTAGACTCAACAACTAAATATAAGACTTTTCATTATTTTACTAAAGTGAATTACAAAACATAATTTTTTTTCAAAAATAGAAAATATTTTGAACTATTTCTCGCACGTTCACATTGAACTTGTGTGGAAGTCCCTGTTTGAGGTACATTTCTCAACACTCCCTCTTAGCGAGGAATGAATTCTACACCAATCCAAGTTTGTCTCTGAATGCTTCAAACTTCCCTTTTGCCAAGGGCTTGGTTAGAATACCAACGATTTGGTGATTTGTGGAAATAAACAAGAGCTTCAGTGCTCCCTTTTGAACGATATCTCGTATGAAGTGATATTTGATCTCTATATGCTTGGACTTGTCATTAAGCATTGGATTCTTAGAGAGTTTGATACAACTCTAATTATCATAGTGAATCACTGTGGGATTCAACTTCTTATCAAACAATCATTCAAGTAACTTGCGAAGCCATATGGTCTCACAACTAGCAGTATTGGATGACATGTATTTTTCCTTCGCTGAGCTAGGTACCACAAATGTCCACTTCATGCTGAACCATGATATCATTGCTAATCACAAGCTAAAGCAACACCTTGAGGTGCTTTTCCTATCCGTTGCATTGCCTACCCAATTTGAGTCTAAATACCCTTTCGAATTCACTTTACCATCTTTAAGATCTCTCAGACCATACTCCACTATGCCCCTCAAATACATGAGCACATGTTTTGCTGCTACCCAATGCTCTTGCCTTGGCTCCACCATGAAGTGACTCAAGGTGTTCACTATAAAACATATATTTGGCTTGGTGTTGATTTGAATAGGATTCGACAATAACAATTGGCTATCGATACATTCTCTAAGATGATCAACACAAGCAAAGTTTAAGGCCATGGACGAAGAAGGAAATCAACTTGTTGGTGTGAAGGGCCCTATGCCATCATGATTGATGTCCACTTTTGTATGTAATGTTTGTAAAGTCGGGTAGTATATTATTGTACATAAACAAATAATGTATTATAAAAATGTGAGTTTTTCATGAGATCTTTCCCTTATGAGAAAATACAAAACAAACAAAAAGAGTAAGGAGAAACAGACTGGAGAGAAGTTAAAGTGTTGGGGACACTTGACCTTCCAACTATCCTCCCAATTGACCCACTCTCATATATGATGTTTCCCCATGATGAAAGAGGGGTTCTTTGGTTGTGAATGATGTAAAGAGGCTGACCAAATGTCATTGAGGAGCATAGACATGAACTAGAGAGCCTGTAACTTATCCATTGCTGAATAATAAGAGCCCGACTGAAGCCAAAAGAATGTTGGTTTTTCCATTTGGGTTTCTAGGGTAAATTCTGAGTTCTGTGTGTGTTTGTCGTATTTGAATTTCATTGTCTATGGGTGGAAATATCTGCACAGTAATTCAATGAATGGTTAATGGAGTGTATTGTAATTTAATGGTTGTTTGTATATTGTTTAGCAAAGAGAAGACCATGCTAGTCGGGATTGAATTCATTTTTTCGTAGATTCAATTCCCATAGGTCAGTAAGCTAGTCTATCAACATGTTAACCACATATGTACATCCACTTCGAAGGTTGGAAATCAACGACTCTTCTTCCAGATCCATTGCTATTTACTTGTGGGTTGCTAATTTCGATTTAAGAGTCATTGGGGAATTTCTCTCACTCTCACAACCTATTTTTCGCTGGCTGGTGCTTACCCTTCACCCACGAGCCATTTATCACATTCTCGACATTGATGGGGTGTTTTCCTTTTCCCACAAGTTGTACATGGGTCGTACTTTGAAATTTGGGGATGTTTGGGCATTTATTGTCTACCCACAAGCCATATACACGTTTTTACAATCTCACTAGCTACTAATTTTGCCCCAAACATTTTTATCTGCGGTCGAATATCAAAATCGCCCTCCAAACGTTTTCTTGATATTGATGGTTGCTCAAATTCGCCTTTCAGAAGTTTTCATTCATTGGTGGTTGCTGAATTCGCCCTTTAGCTACCCGTTTTAATTGTTGGTCGACTCATCTCGGTTGGGTTATTATTTGGTCAATTTCCTCTTCCTTACTCGACTGACAACAATTTCTAGTCGACTAGATCCGTCCATTGTTCGATTGGGTTTTCATTTGGTTGATTTAGTTCCCTTGGTTGACCAGACTTGTCGTTGACTTGCCTTTTATTTGACTTGACTTTCGACTGAACTTGTGGTCGAATTGCTTCCATTTGACTTGACTTGTGGTTGACTTGCCTCTATCCGACTCAACTTCCGACTCGACTTCCAGGAGTTCGACTTCCTTATCATTTGGTTGACTCAACTTGGGTGGTTCACTGCTTTGTCTCCTGGTCGACCTAACTTTGTCTCGACCAGTCGAGTTTCCATAAGCTTATGAGAGCCAAAATTATAGTGAATTGCAACGGATTTTGTGTTGGTGAGACGGGTAGGCTATAAGCCTCTTGTTTACAGATCATGTGTTGACCAAATACATTAAGGAACTTATCAGTAGCTTGTACAATGTGGGATCCACCAACTTTGAATCTAAAGTTGTCACCTTATTTATATTAGTGATCATGGGTGTGGCCATAGGTTTGTAGTTGTCCATCCGAAATCTCTTCAAAATATCAACTACATACTTACCCTGCCAAAGGAAAATGCCCCCCCAGTCTTTGTCGAACCTCCAAACCCAAGAAGTAATGCATCATGTCAATGTTTTTCATCTCGAAGTTAGTTTCCATGTCTACTTCATGCTTGATCTTGTAGAGCCACCTGAAACTCACAAATGACTTCTCCTCCAATCTTGGCACTATGTCCCAAACATCATTCTTCATGACAGAGGTGTATTCCTCCACCATGGAATCTCACCACACTTGTTGGTCTGATGCCCCCTGAAAGCTAGAAGGCCCAGAATCTAGAATGTTGCTCATCAATTCCATGTAGTATGGAGACTTCTTCGAAGGTCTCCTCTCTCTAACTATGCTCCTAGGAGTTTCAACATGCTCTTGAGCATCCTTCAATGTTTGAGTGAACCATCGAGGTCTCCTGACAGAAGTGGAAGGAACTACTGTCTCCCCCTCTTCACCTAAAGGCTGCGATACTGCTATGGCAATCATTGGTGGACCAAGCTCAACCTTCAGAGCTTCTTGCTCCTCATCCCCTTTCACTGGATTAGGCTCATGAGACTTCTTGGATGTAAAGCCTTCCTCAAACTTTATATCCTTGCTTACTATTATATTCCTCTACTATGTAATATAGACCCTGTAAGACTTTGAAGTCTCATTGTAACCCACAAATAAACCCTTCTTGTAGGAGGGATCCAACTTTGTCCTTTTCTCTACCATTACATGGATATAAACTGGACAACCATAGATGTAGAAATGACTCACCTTTGGCTTCACACCACTGAATATCTCCTCTAGTGTCTTGTCCTCTAAGACCTTGTGAGGACATCGGTTCTGGATGTAGACTGTCGTGTTGCATGCCTATGCCCAAAGAAACATCGACAAGTATTGGTCATGTATCAAGGCCTTAGCAACCCCTATGGTGGATTTATTATTTTTCTCTGCAACCCCATTTTGTTGTGGGTTGTACGAAACATTCAACTCTTTATTGATTCCCGCCTCTTTGCAGAAACCCTCGAACTTCGTGGAGGTATACTCTCCCCCATTCTCTGATCTCAATACTTGATCTTCTTCCCTATTTGGTTTTCACCTAGAGCTATGAACTACTGAAACCTGTTAAAGACCCCATCCTTGGTCTTTAAGAAGTAGGTTAAAGTCTTGTGAGAGAAATAATCAATACAAGAAACATAATACATGCTACCTGTTATTGATGCTACTGACATTGGTCCACAAACATCTGAATGTACTAGGTCTAGAATCCCCTTAGACCTATGCTTGCTGCTTGGGAAAGTATCCTTGACATGCTTGCCAAGCATGCAGACTTTGCATACACCATGCTGCTCAATACTAAACTCTATAAGACTTGTGACTATCTCCCTTAGAATAGGAAACACCATGTGATGCAGATGCTTCATCTTCTTGTGCCACAACTCACACGAGTTGTCATTGTTATGCACTAGGGCTCGAACAGGTTCACCCTGCAACCTGTACAACTTACCTTCTCTAACCCCTATTACCCAAGCTGTATCTAGGTTAGATTCCTTTGGTCTGATGAGGACCCGATGGTTCTTGAACTCTACTGCAAAGCCCTTATCCTCCATACACAAAACATAAAGCAATTGAGACTTGGTACAAACAAGACATTGTCAAAATCTAAAGAATTACTTGGCTCAAGTTGGAAGGGAATAGTACCAACTCTTGCTACCAGGTACTTGGCATCATCGTGACCTAGCTCAACCTTTACCCCTGAGTCCTACTTCTTTAGAATATGGAATAATTGTCGGGCTAATGTCATATGTCAAGATTCCCCATTGTCCATATACCACACATTCTTTGAAATCATGCTAGTACAAAGGCAAGATACCAACATGAAATCCTTCTCGAACTTAGCATCAAACTCGTTCATATGAGTTTTTGCAGAGGCTGTGACCTACTTCAGTCGCTGCTTTTCTTTACCCTTCTTCTTCTTTGGACATTGTGATGCATGATAACCGTGCTTATGACAAGTGAAGCACTTGATTTTACTCAAGACCTTATTTCTTGGCTATGAGGTTGATTCCTCACTCCTTCCCTTACCCTTGTTGCTGTTAGAAAAATAGGTGTGCTCGTTTCACCATAGACAATATAGAAATATTTTCACCCAACCATAGGCCGAAGCCACTCTCGAGCACCTTAACCTTGACAGAGAGAATAATTCCGGAAGAAACCCTATAACCAATAGCCAATCAATGTAGCGTATCACTCTCCAAAGCTAGAACACAAGGAATATAGTCCAAACCATAACTAAGAGAAAGTCCAAGCCTAAAACCGAAAATACAAGTTGCAGTAGCTGCAGCTGCAGCTACTCTCCAGACTTGCACACTTACTAAATTTCTGCAGTGCACACTAGATTTTTGCAGTTGTGAGCTGTGTGTATCCAAATGAGCTCTAGCATCCTGTATTTATACTGCTCTCCCTTAGTTGTCTGGTCCGACTTCTCTTTCTGGAGGCTAAAAACTCAATATTAATTATTTTCTTTAGTCAAATTGTCTTCTAGGGTTATGTCCAATGCTTTAGGGTTTCTTCTTGCTTCATGGAATATTCTATTCTTGTTAGGGTTACATGTGGAGGTTTAACACCTCCCGCAACTACCATAATATCAACTCTCCCTCCTAGTTAGGGAGGTATTTAAAGGTAATGGTCTTGAGCACAAACATACCATTCAATCGATAGCATCATCATAGCCACACAATAAACTCATGATCAAATCACGAGCACCATCATAACTATCAATATCATCTGATAACATCAACTGTATCATCTCTCAAAGCCATACTCCATCTGAGTAGTCATGCATGATGCTGGATAAGTCACTCACTTTACAGAGTGATACAAGAACCATTCTTCTAATCTAGACATATGTCCTAGAAGAATAACTATTCCAACAGATGTTGGAAGCCACGCCAAGGGATACAAGGACTATTCTTCTAATCTAGACATATGTCCTAGAAGAATAAATGTCCTGGACCATTTTCTTCCTGGAGAATGTCTGTCCACCGACACACTAACTATCCTTCTAGCTGATAATAATTTCCAACACTATTGATAGTCTTCATGGAAATCAAAACAATCCCATTCAATAGAACACAACTGTGTCTATCCATAGTAGTACACAACTTCTATCCAGTGGTACACAACCACACCAAGTAGCACACGACTACTTAATTAGTGACGCATAGTCACAACCAGTGGAACACATCCACCACAGTAGCATACATCTACTGTCCAGAGACATACAATCTCCACATCAATCATATCATCTGATATCAACCTGCACAAAACAATGTCATGATATAAACTGAGTCATTTGGGCCATTCTTCCACTCACATCTGTGAGATCTGGAAGAGAATCTTCCCTCAGAAAGTAAAACATCAGCCATGGGCTATCTGGAATATTCTTCTCAAGCACATAAGAATAATTGTCCCTGATTTCTGAGCATAGACAATTCACTGAACTGGGCCATTCCTCCAGAACTAATCATAGTGCAACCTGGAGAGAATGACTCTTCCCTAGGGAATGCTTGTCCCTGATTGATGAACCTGCACCATTCACCTAACTGGGCCATTCCTCC
The DNA here is from genome assembly GCA_009831015.1 of Picea engelmannii. Classification (NCBI taxonomy): domain Eukaryota; kingdom Viridiplantae; phylum Streptophyta; class Pinopsida; order Pinales; family Pinaceae; genus Picea; species Picea engelmannii. The sequence continues at coordinate 27,494 of ML842714.1, forward strand.
GGCACTAATAATAGTGCAACCTAGATAGAATGAGTCAGCCCTAGGGAATGACTGTCTGGACCATTTCCTAATGGAAATGACTGTCCTGCACCAACCTCCAAAATGGACCATTCTTCGAAACTGCTCACAACTGTGAACTTCGAAAGAATGACGACGAGGCAAACCATTCTACTTGACCATTACTCAGAGTCACTGCCAAGAAGAATGACTATCCTAGACCATTTCCCCACACTGTCCACAAGAGGAATCACTGTCTATTGTACATCAACAATCTATCAGACCATTTTCATTACGAAAATAACTGTCTGATTTGGACCATTTTGCGAACTGGAAAATCCCTGTTCGTCAGAAATCTCAAACCACTTTTCGAACTGGAAAGGAATTGCTCATCCTGGACCAGTTTTCAAACTAAAAAATGACTGTCCATGAATCAATAACATATCAGTGCTCCCTCTCAACATGTGAGTAACCTCTTCCTTTTTCAATAAGGAATTCATCTCCACGAGCCCCAACTTGTTTCTTGAGTACGCAAAATTTTCATCTTGGATAAAGGCTTTACCAAAATATCTGCTATCTGCTCATCTATGGGGATATATTGGAGAACCACTTCTCTTTTTTGGACTTCATCACGAAGAATATAATGTTTGATCTCAATCTACTTCGGTATGTCATGGAACACTGGTTTTCTTTGAAGGCTTCATATAGCTCTGACAATTACAATATATCATCGTCGAATTCAACACTTTTGTTTCCTGCTAGCTCATGACATCGTGGAAAGGCTCAAACTGAAACATATCCAAGTGGCACTTCTTCTATCATCATGAGAGTTTTCCATGGATTAGCAATCCATCATCCTAGACTTCGGAGTAACTATTCTGATACACTATCTCTATCATAGAAAGTTTTCACCACACCTCTATTGTATATGGGATTCTCTGCATCAAGTTATTTGAATCCATACAAGGTCTTCTTATATCTACATACATGGGTCTCTTTCTGGTATAAAATTCTTTCTCGCTTGCTTTATTGGGAAGAACAATCTTTTACATGTAAATTCCAATCCATGGATACTGTAAGAGGTATATCTGGTTTACTGGAACAAGCTATTGTCAAGGTCTTCTCCCTCCTTTTGGAAGAACCTCTGAATCTCGTAATGCTTCCAATCATAAGTCTTTTTCACATTTTCTTACATACATTGTTCTTCATTACAAATTCCATTTCTTCTGGTTGATTGCTTCGAGTGGGTTCAAAACAAGCTGGCAGTCTTATGATTCTCGATATAATAAATGGTTGTTTTGGATTTTATTTCTTTCTTGGAATCTTCATGTTCTTTCTCATGTTCCTCTTTAGCTTTTGAGTCCATGGAGTCTTCTATAGATTCCATGCCCTTCCTTCCTGAAGATTCCAACTTCTTCCTTTCATCATAGGAACATGGATGTAGATGGACAACGAATGATACTTAAGACTTATTTTCGAAGAAGACTTCTTCTAGAGTCAAAATGAACACATGCTGCTTATCATGGCTTCTACTTCTAATGAAGAACATGGACATATACTTCATAGTCTTCACATGTTCTTTTAATGGATCACATCATTGAGGATTAACTCCCTCCTAATCCTTGCTTCATTCATGAATGCATGCTCTTCTTTTGGAATTTATATGGATTAACTCCCTCCATCTAAGAGAGTCCATGCTTCCATCTGCATCCTTATTGCCTTCTGCAAAGGATCACAAGTCTTATTCTAATTTCCTCTTGATTGCTGACTTCTTTCTATTTTGAATCTTTCTGGTTCTCTTCAAGTTTGATTATGATTTCGGCTTATCTGGCAGTTGTTACTTATATAATAGCTTCCACAATATTTTTTATCAAAGATTGTCAATGTACTTCATCTTTTCATGTGTATTGCTTGACTTATAGTCATCATGATAGCAATCCTTATCTTGTTATTCTTCCGTAGGTGTTGTTTCACTTGAACATCTTATATTCTAAGAAATAGCTATACATGATATGTACAAAAACTATGTAAATATGGTATGTACAAGAACTTTGAAGAATATTGTTACCTTGACTTAGAAGAAGAAATCTGTTGTATCCTGCTTGGCCTTCTTTGAGGGTTCCCTTTCTTCGACAACTGATGCTTCGTCTGTTTCCTTCCTTTTCTTTAACTCAGGACAGTGGTCCCTGTAGTGACCATATTTTCGAAAGTTGAAGCATTGTATCTTTGACGTATCATTTTCTTGATTTGGTTTCTTCCTTAAGACAAACTTCTTTTTATTCCTAAAATTCTTGGACTTTGTTGTGAAGGCTTGATTTTCGTATTTATTTTGGGATTTCTCTTTTGCGTTAATCCTTGATTCTTCTTGTGCACAACAAGTCCAAAGTTCTTCAAATGTTGGATACTCCTTTCTTGTGTTCATGCTTGCGGCAAATGCATCCCATGTTTTGGGAAGGCCATTGAGTATTATATTTACTAGTTCCTTCTCTGAAATGATTTATTCAATAGCTTGTAGTTGATCTCTTAATTGAGAGATTCTCACAAGGTATGATGTTATGCTGTTGTCATCATTCATTTTCATGTCACAGAGCTCATTCTTCAGACTCATTACTTGTCCAATGTTTCTGACTAAGAACAAGTTAGTTAGGGCATCATACATCTTCTTATATGAGTCAAGATGAGAGATGTAGGGTATCAAGTGGTCTTTTACAGAGTCCACTATGATACTCATAACGTTGATGTCATTGTCCTTGAAATTTTCCATAATTGCAACGTTTTGAGGTTCCTTCTCTTTTCCTGCTTCAAACTGTGGTTCCATGATCTTGCCTTTCACGATATCCAACACTTTATTCTTGGCAAGGATGAGGTCACTCCTTGTCTTCCATGCTCTAAAGTTAGAAGCCCCTTCTAACTTGTTTTTTGACTTCATAGAGTAAGTCATGACTGCTTTGAGTTGGTCAACCTTTGACTTTGACTAAAAACTCAAACTTGACACCTTGGATTGCTGAGAGTACTAGGAGGTGTGCTAGGCTAGGGCAGACTAGGCTATCCAAGAATTAGGTCAAGATCTTCACTTAAGGTGCTTGCAACAAAACTTTGACTGCAACTGCAACTGTAACTGAGCAAATCCTCCCAATCTATCTTCCAACAGTTAGATTGTCCGAAAATAGTGTGGGCCCATCACCTGCTAGAAAAATAGGTGTGCTCGTTTCACCATAGACAATATAACAATATTGTCACCCAACCATAGGCACAAAGGCCACCCCCAAGCACCTTAACCTTGACAAATATAATAATTCCGGAACCAATCCAATAGCCAACAAAGGTAGCGCACCTTTCTCTAAGGCTAGCGCACCAAGCAAGAATAACCAAAGACCAAGCATAAATTCCAAACCATAACCAAGAGAAAGTCCAAGACAAAACCGAAATGCCAGTTGCAACAACTGTAGCTGCAGCTGCAATTCCTCTCCAAACTTGTGCACCACTGGTCTTATGTATTTGTGAGAGTGTGTGTCATAAATGAGCTCTAGCGCCCTCTATTTATACTAGTCTATCTCACTTGACTGGGCCAAATTCTCTTTCTGGAGGCTAATAACTCAATATTAAATGTTTTCTTGAGCCGACTTGTCTCCTAGGGTTATTATCCAATGTTTTAGGGTTTCTCTTGCTTCCCAGAATATTCTAGTATTGTCAGAGGTTGTACGTGGAGGTTAATACCTCCTGCAACTACCATAATATCAATACTATCATCAAACTTGAGGCTAGATGATGCCATCTCTGAGATCTAATGCACAAACTCCCAAATCTGAAAATTAGTTTTGAAACCCTCTAACTGTTGGTCCTTCTTCTCTACAATTGATTTACTGCTGCAAATCCTTGAGAATCTTAATCAGAGAAATAACTCTCATAGCATGTAAAAATTCCTACCCTAGATGACTGACGTCCTTATGATCTCAATTAAATAAGTAAATTGTTGAATTTAATTAATGCATCAATTAAATTTAGGACACAAACTTCAATCACACAATAGCTGGAAATTAAATTGCAGAAGCATTAAACACATACACATAAATTTCTTTTTCAAAATCAAATTTTCATTCCTTTGAAAAAATTACAAGGAAACCTCCATAGTGTGCTAAAAACCAACAACTGCATGGTCAACAAATCACCCTGAATTGAGATGTAGGACCCGTTGAGAAGTATTGCTTGATGTATGGATTGTATACCTTTCCTGTATGGACTGTACAACTTGTCTGTACGATTGTACAAATTTGTCCATACGATTGTACAAATTTGTCTCTGTGATTGTATGTAGCTATTCTGTACGATTATACAGATCTGTACTATGCGACCCCGCTTGCTAACCAGATTCACCTCTCTCTCTCTCTTGGTTGATCAACTTGCTCAACTATTCAACTGTGTATGTAACCTTTTATTTTTGAGTTCACTCCAAGTCTAAATCATGCATGCATGAAATACACATTTTAGACTCAACAACTAAATACAAGACTTTTTACTTTTTACTAAAGTGAATTACAAAATAAAATGACTTTTTGAAAATAGAAAATATCTTGAACTAATTCTTGCATGTTCACATTGAAAAAGTGTGGAAGTTCCTATCCAAGGTATATTTTTCAACACTGCTCACATTCTTACATCCCACCTTAATTATGTTTTTCAACACTGCTCACATTCTTACATCCCACTTAGTGAAAGGGCCAACGATGATATCGGGAAAAAGAGGAGTTGGGTGTGCACACATCTTCCTTGTGAAAATTTGCCACAAATGACATTTCTTGATAACTTCGATGTAATATTTAAATATCGAGGGCCAAAAGTAGCCAGTGCACAATATCTTTTGGGTTGTTGCCAACCCAGATAGGTGACTATCAAAAGATCCACTATGACAATCATTGAGGGTTCGCTTGTGATCAAGGTGGAAATCGGTGGCCATCCATCTCTTCCACTAAATCAACATTTTTGAGGCCATGGTTTTGATAAACCATGGTATCCACCCATGGTATTTGAATGGAGGTGAAGAAATTGAGCACACATGATCAGGACAATATCACATGAGACAAGACAAGAAACACAAGAAGTGGCGGAAAAGGCCTCAAGCCATATTCTCAACATCATATTCATTGTAATGATACAATTATATAATACAATAATGAAACCACTTCAATTTCTTTCACATCGACACCTCATCGAGAGATAAGGTAAGATGAGACAAAGTAGGAATCTAGAAACACACTTAGGATAAAAACTATATCCTTAAATGTGAAATACATTAGGTGGTTCTAAGACTTCATGATTATATATGAGTAAGAGGATAACATTCCCCCACTCAATCATAATTTCGAAAAATAATACCAACAACGCAACATAAACTGGTATCATGTCCAAATCTTCATGCTCAAATTCTTGAGTTGAGCCTCAATGAAGAACTGCTTGAAAAATCACCAAATCTAGATGATGAAAACTTTGGAAAATATCACTGTGTAATCATGTGAACCAAAATTTCTTCCATTTGTTCACTGATGTGAACTCCAATATGATAAGAGTGAACCAAGAGAATTGAATCAACTATAAGTTTGACACATCCCTACAAATTTCCTGTCAACTCAATCAAATGCCAACCTACAATGCAGAAGGATCCCACTGTCCTCTGCTAGGTCAAATGACCATCTAGGTGAAAAAAAATGTTCACATCATTGCTCTCAAAATCAACATCCCTATGTATGATTCAATTTCAAGTCATTGGACCATAATTATGCCAATGTCCGCCATCTACAAACTGCAGTTGCCCATTTGGCATATTTGTTGTCAAAACGTTCAGTGTGACAACCATATTCAATTCCATCATCAATTACCTCCCTTTTGTTAGCTGTGTTATCCCCCATTTCTAGGGATAAATGAGGAGATGATGTCTCGAGGCCCTTAGGTTGCAGACATGGAGTACCGAGAGACAACCCAACACATAGAGCCTTGTTGAATTTTTCCTAAAACTAGTTAGGGTTAGATTTACCATAGCAATTTAACTAATTTTACGTGCTTGTTTTTCCATAGACAATGCTACATCATCGTCACCCAACCATAGGCACCTACATGTGCCACCCCCGAGCACAACACAAAAATATCTATCCTGGGAAACCCTCTTGGGGAAGAAAAACCATCATAACTTCTTCAATATAGATTCATCAACCAAGTACAATGTCAGTACAATGCTCTCTCAGAGAGAAATATCCCAGATAACCCTTCTACTCAAAGGGAAACCCTGCTACTAGACTTGCACCTTGTCACCAGAATATACACCAAGTATTATACCAAGACATACACTAAGAGATACACCAAGACACAATCCAAGCCCTAGCGCATTACCCTAGCAAGGTAGTGCATGAGATAGCATTACCCTAGCAAGGTAGTGCATGAGAGAGCATTACCCTAGCAAGGTAGCACATTACCCTAGCGCATTTTCCCACAGGGTCGACCTGTCTTTTCTGGAAAATATAATTTACTTTGACTTTTTTTTGGCATGGCCGACTTCTCATATTGCAAGTACAAAATATACTAATTATTATTTTCCTGAGCTGACATTACAAATATACTTTAGCATTATTCTTTTAGGGTTTTGACTTGATCAAATACAATAAAAATATCTTGCGCAACTACATAATAATTCAACACTCCCTCTTAACAAGGAAGGTATTCTTCTGGCACAATCTTCAATATTGTTTCAGTATGCATATGTACTTTGGACCATTTATTTGTTGACTTTCCACGAATCTATACATCACTAGAAGTTTTGTAACACCAACACTCCCTCTTAGCTAGGGAGGTATTATCCATGATGTTCTTCATCTAGTACTCTCAATCACATCCATCCATTACACATGGCATGTACAAGACTACCACCAATCACATGGTCTTGCAGACCAACCTACAGGTAGCATCACCAAAGACAGATAAGTTATTTCATGATCAAACAAATCATGTCACAAGTATCACCATCATATCCAAATAGGCTCTGTCATAGTCACACACAAACTATCTGATGAATCAATACATCATAGTCACCATCATAGCCATACACTGGCTCTGTCATAGTCACACATAGACTATCTGATGGTCATGTCACATTCATGCATCTAGGGCCTCATCAACACATGTAGCATCTCTCTAGTGGGCACAACCTCATCGTTCCCTTGGTACTTGTGGGTCTTGACGTCCTTTCATACCTTATGTCATTACAAGACTTCATCTAGCTCACTCAAAGCTAGGAAACTAGCTAGTTCACACATAACTGCACTACTACCCAATCCACACAAAATTTGGGCAAGTTATCAGTTTGAGCCAGTTCACACACAAAACTGTGCAACTACCCAATCCTTACGGAGTCTGGGAAACTATTCAATTTGAGCCAGTGCACACACAAAACTACAAAACTGCGCTACTACCCAATCCTTATGGAGTCTGGACAATTGTTCAGTTTGAGCCAGTGCACACACAAAACTGTGCTACTACCCAATCCTTATGGAGTCTGGGAAACTGCCACATTTGTTTAGTTCACATAGAATTTGGACAACTAGTTCATACAAAACTAGGAAACTCGCCAGCTCACATAGAATCTGGCATTTAGTTCATACAAAACTAGGAAACTCGCAACTCACACAGAATCTGGCATCTAGCCCTAAGGCTAGTCCTTCTGGTTGGCACACCAGGCATCCATCTCACACAGAATCTGAGAATTTAACCACAAGGGTTAGGCGATGTAGTTCACACACACTACCCATCTATCTCAAGGATAGGAAACACCTCCAACCACACAGGTTGGCCCTCCAACTTGAAAAACTGGGAAAACTCACCAACGCCAAAGGCTCGACATATGGTAACCTTGTGCAAGGTCATCACTGGTGCCAAAGTCAATAACATACCCATGAATGATTACCCGCTATTGCTACTTTCCCTGGAGTCGCATCTGTAACTCATCACTCCCTCTTACGAGGGAAATCCTTCTGGACCATGCCAAGCTTGTCCCTGAAGTACTCAAAATTTACCTTCGACATAAGCTTGGTCAACACATCGGCTATCTGCTCGTCTGTGCCAATATACCAGAGCTTCACAACTCCCTTTTGCACCATATTTCAGATATAATGATACTTGATCTCGACGTGCTTGGACTTGTCATGAAGCACTGGGTTCTCAGACAACTTTATGCAACTTTGGTTGTCACAAAAAATGCAAGTCACCTCCAACTCGAGATCAAACAACCTTGCAAGAAAATTCTGAAGCCACACAACTTCGCCACTAGCTGAACATGATACTATATATTCTACCTCAGCCGTACTGAGTGCCACACTAGTTTGCTTCCTGCTGAGCCACAAAATCATAACTGACCCTAAACTGAAGCAACATCCTGATGTACTCTTTCGATTTGTGACACTAACGACCCATTCTAAATCAACATAGCCTTGCAGTGTTATCTTATGATATGAAACATATCAGAGTCCAAAGTCTATCGTACCCTTAAGGTACCTTAACACGTGTTTTTCCGCGATCAAGTGAAAAAATATTGGTTCATCCATATCCTGACTCAATGTTTATCGCAAAGCATATATCTGGCCTAGTATTCGACAAATACATCAACGAATCAATCATCTCCCTGAACATTGTGACATCCACTATCTCTGAAGAAGTATCACTCAATAACTTCAGGTTTGTTACCATTGGTGTGGGCATGGATTTACAATCCATCATTTCGAATCTCTTTAGGATTTATACTGCATATTTTCCTTGGCTAAGGAAAATCTCGTCCGGTTTCTTCCACACCTCTAGACCTAAGAAATAATACATCATACCCAGGTCTTTCAGCTCAAACTCTGTAGCAAGATTCCTCTTATTCTAAGCGATGAGATTCTCGTCTCCTGTTAGAAACATGTCATCCACATATAACAGTAATATCACTGGTCCACCATCCATAACCTTGTAGTAAAGGTCGGGATCTCCTTTACTCTTGGTAAAGTCCAAGCTCATTAGAAAGCTGTCAATTCTACCGTAGCATGCCCTGGGTGCTTGTTTCAATCCATACAAGGCTTTCTTCAATCTACACACATGTGTCTGCCTATCATGGGTCTCGAATCCTTGTGGTTGATCCATGTACACTTCCTCTTCCACTACACCATTAAGAAAAGTTGTCTTCATGTCCATCTGATGTATCTTCTATTTCATTACTGCAACCATCGCAAGTGTATTTCTATTTGAAGTGTATCTCTCCATAGGAGCAAATGTCTCCTCATAATCTATTCCTTCTTTCTGGGAGAACCCACAAGCCGCAAATCTTTCCTTGTACTTATCGACATTGCCATCTGCTGAGTGTTTCGTCTTGTAGATCCATTTGGAACTCACAACTAATTTCTCTTTCGATCTCAGAACCACATCCCAAACATCATTCTTAATGATGGACTGGTATTCCTCAATCATGGCATACTTCCTTCTCTACATCCTCTTCATAACATGTAGGCTCAACATCAATGATATCACATAACAATGCCACGTAACTGGAATATGGTCAAGGTTTCTTGCTTTCTCTGAAAGATCCATATGGAGCACCATACTTCTCGGCATCCTGAATAATCACACGAGCCCAAACTAGTATTCTTTTCTTTTTAATCGTTTCTGTAGGTCTTTGTGGGTATGTCATGTCATGATTCTCTGGAACATGCTCTTCTGGTACAATGACATTACCTGCAACTATCATGGTTCGGTTCTATCTTTTTGCTACACCATTCTGCTAAGGACTGTAGGGAGTAGTGAGCTCCCTCTTAATCCCAATTTCTCCACAATATGTTTTGAAGTCATCTGATGTGAACTCTCCTCCATTATCTGACCTCAAAGTCTTTCTCTTCTTTTCAGAAATATTTTCTACAAGGGCTTTGAATTCCTTGAACTTGCTGAATACTTTGCTTTTTGTTTTCAAGAAATAGATCCGATTTTTATGTGAAAAATCATCAATAAATGAAACATAATGTACATACCTGCTAAGTGAAGTGGATGTCATTGGTCCACACATGTCTGAGTGCACAATGTCCAAAAGCTCCTTTGTCTTTGTTGTCACTTCTTGGAAACATACTCTTCCTGATTGTTAGTTTGCTCCATGTCTCGAATTGGAGGCTATCTAATGTGTTGCCTTCTGCAAGTGTCACTGTAACTCCCTCTCAGAGCTGTCACTAATGACCTGTTTCCGTGGTAAACTTCCTTGAACACGTACATCTCCATGGTGACTTCCATGGAATTTGTAAGATAACCTGCCCGAGACAAGAACAACAAGAGCAAAAGTATTTCCAATATAATAACATTTTCATAAGAACATATCTATGGTAATAAGAATGGAGGACAATTTCATGGTAATCATCATAACTCTACCAAGGTGACCTGCCTGGAAGAAAAAAAAGAAACATCTCCTAGAGGAGATGTTAGTTCATCTTGCAAACAAGTACAATAAGCATTTATATCAATAGTACTTACATGCTACCCAATATTTATTATACCTAACAGTAATAGAATATTTCAAAAACTACTGACACAACCATAGTGTTTACTTGTAATGTAGCAATTATCAAACTTGATATGTGCAAGTTGGAAACTTAACAATTTAATCAATCAAACCTAAAACCTGGAATCTTATCTCCAAGAATGAGTGTTGTTTCTTTTCTTCTGAGTCTCCTTCATTCAAGATGACAAGTATTCTCTCCAACCTGTCCCCTGTACTAAGACAATATGCTTTCTTGAAAGAAATCTGAGTTAGAGAATATAATGCAAATAAACTCTAAAATCTCAATCTTAATCAATCTAATACTTTGACTAAAGTCAACTTATAACTTTAACTTTGATTAGAGGTTATTATAACGATCATAACTTCAATAGATCAAAATACAACTAGATGTTCATAAGATCACAATAATGCCGTAAATGCTAGAGGCATATCAAAACAATCAAACCTGGAGTGCATTGTTCCTCTGAATGCGCTGGATCTAAGATCCCTTTGGATCTACGATTGTTGTTTGGAAAACTTGCAAACACCTTCAAGATAGTGATATAGTTTAAACATATACAATTACATACCTCCGACAGCAGTGGAAAACAACAACAAGTAGCGACACCATCCGGTAGCAGCGACAAGCAATGACGAACCCTAAAACTTCAAAGTGCTCCAACTTGGAATATGAAGGTAGTTGGAGATGCGCTAGGGTAGGGAACGCCTGTTTTTGAAGGAATTAGGTCATATGTCCTAGAAAAAGTGTTCAACGAGCTTGAAAAAACAAACTGTGCAACGACATGGTACTGTGGCAGGGTACTGCGACAAACTGCAGTGGCGAGGTAAATCTCACGATCTTCCTTCAAGCGATTAGACTGTCTGAAGGAAAATGAATCTGATACCATGTTGAACTTTTCCTAAAACTAGTTAGGGTTAGATTTACCATAGTAATTTAACTACTTTTATGTGCTTGTTTTTCCTTAGACGATGATACATCATCGTTACCCAACAATAGGCACCTACATGTGCAACCCTCGAGCACAATACACAAATATCTACCCTGGGAAACCCTTTTGGGGAAGAAAACCCAACAAAACTTCTTCAGTATAGATTCATCAACCAAGTACAATATCGGTACAATGCTCTCTTAGAGAGAAATATCCCAGATAACCCTTTACTCAAAGGGAAACCCTACTACTAGAGTTTCACCTTGTCACCAAAAGATACACCAAGTATTATACCAAGAGATACACCAAGGCACAATCCAAACCCTAGTGCATTACCCTAGAAAGGTAGCACATGAGAGAGAGACCAACCAAGATCAAGAGATGC
>ML842715.1:0-18768 GCA_009831015.1 Picea engelmannii
GGGTGGCAGAGGAAATCTGAAATTGCTTGCTGAAACAACCAAAGAATCAACCATTGTTTTTTCCTCCCTTGGAATAAATGAAATTTTGAAAGACAAGAAAAAACTTTCAATTAAATCAATCACTTCATTTCTATAAGCTCCGAGTCTAGGATGTTTGGCTTAGTAAACATTCCTGACCTGATTAACAACCAATTCAGCATCTCCAAACACAAACATCTCTTTAATCCCCATGTCTTTTGCAACCCTCAAACCCAGAACAAGGGCTTCGTACTCTACCACATTATTGGTAGTTTCAAATTCTAATTTGTAGGACGGGGATATGGTCTCTTTAGCAGGATAAATAAAGACTACTCCAACACCAACATTCACCTTGGATGAAGCTCCATCAAAAAACATTTTCTAGACAGGGCTAATGGAAGGGGAAACTTCAGGAGAAGAAATGGACTATTTTCTGAGTTTCATAGGTGGTTTGGGAGCATTAGTGAATTGTATCAAACTAGACCCCAAATCAGTGTCAAGTGCAAAGATAATATGGTTGGTGGGGTTTGCTTCATCACTAATAATGTAGGCCAACTAATCTTCTCTGTACAATCTTCTATGCTCTCCCCAAAACACAGGAATAGTAGCATATGTGAGGTTCATCTGTAATGTTTCCCCAAGTATTTTTATCCATGATCTTGAAAACAACATGCCCAACTTGGGGGGAACATCAACCACTACAATGTCCATAACTACATTTTTCATGGGCAACTGAAATAAGGTCATAACCATATCTTTGATGAACCCCAGACATTGAACTTTCCTAGATTCAAAAGAATACAAGTCATGGTAAGATTTTGTGATTTCCAATCCCAGTTCTTCCATGATAGTTTTGGGCATGAGATTATGAGAAGCCCCTGAATCCATTAGACAATTGTGCAACACCTTTTTATGTATGTTCAGTGATGTATATAAGGGAGGGGATGAATCATCTCTTTTTTCTACCATGGCACCTAAGATGACTGCTATATTTTCATATTGGAGGTTTATTGAGTCCATGGAATGGCAAGATGGATCAGGGTGCAACAACTTAGAGAAGGATTTTTTGAAATCTTCATGCTGGACTAGCTCTAAAAGGGGTACCAGGATCCTAATATTTTGAATTTCATGCTCAAAGTTAAAATAAGAGGGGTGATTTAGGATTTCTTTTACTTCTGGGACATGAGTTTTGACCAATAGAGAGGGGGTTTGAACTTTCCTACCTTTACTGCTGTCTGTGACATATTTAGCAGGCTTCTTTGCTCTGGTAGGCTGCTTAGGAACATCAGGTTCTCCTTCTTTCTTCTTGGACGTGAGATTATATCTGTTTGAGATGCTGTTGGTCTTCTCCCCTTTACTTAGCTCATTTATTTTGTTGTCCATGAGGGATTCCTCATACGTAGATTGAGTCAAATGAGGAAATGAGGAGTTTTCTCCAAGATAGTGTATTTCGGGATCAAAGTCCTCTTCCTTTCCTTCTTCATCAGCAACAATATTGTTCTGGAAAGGGGTTTGGATTTTCTGATCATCCCTATCTCTGTTTTGAGGCTCTCGTGGGAGTATCTGAGGGACATTATTTGGTCTTCTGAAGTTGCCTTTGTTTTCATCACTTTGGGAATTCTTATAACCTTACTTCCCTTCGAATTTCATCTTCTCCATCTCTACCCAAAGAGATTTCACCAGCTTGGTCAATTCATCTACCTGAGGCTAGGATGCAAAAGAACCAGAGGTTGAGGCCTCAGATCTCCCTTTTCCTCTGTCTCTGTCAGCTTTATTCCTAATTCTGTCAACTACCAATACATTGGACTCTACTTCCAGGTCTGCATCTTGCATATGAGCCAAGGAAGTAGCTCTTCTCTCTCTCAACATGAGGCATAAATCATGGTCAAAAGCACTAGCATAAGTAATTTTGGCAGAGGCTTCTATAGGCTTTATCTCAACAAGGATCTTATTGTACATTTTGTTGAATCTTTTGGAGAATTTAGAGACATATTCTCCCTCTTTTCTCCCTAGAAACCCGAACTCTGTGATATAATACATGAAGTCCTTTTTATCCCCCCATTTTCTCAGGAAAACATCATCTAAAGCCTCAATCCCAGCAACAGATCTAGGGGTCAGTCCCCTAAACCATTTCCTAGCCTCACCATCAAGGCTTTGGACAAAGACTCTCATCTAGACATCCTCATTTTCAATATTTAGATTGTCTGCATAACTGTAGAAGGCAACCAAGTCTTTTTTGGCATTTATGTCTTCTTCTCTAGTGAACTTGGGCATGTATTTCAGGTAATCTCCAACAGGAAGAGCATTCATGGGCTGAGGTAAGATTAGAGGAGCATATCTAGAAACCACTTTGGCATCCATTCTATTTCTTGGGGGATTGGCACCCGCCATAGGGATGATAGGTGGAGGTGAACCAGGAGGGGATGGAGTTTGAGCAGGGGAGACTGGAACTGAGCTTTTGGGAGGTAAGGGAAACAACTGAGTGTTTAGGACAAAGGCTACAGAACTGGGAGGAACATAGATTTCTTTTGCAACAACTCTAACAGGGGAAGGGATAGTAAAACCTAGAGTAGGGAAATCTCCTAAGGTCCTAGGTCTGAGCCAGGGTATAACCTCAGGAGAGATGGGAGTGTAAAAAATTTCTCCTTCCAAACCGAGGCCAGGAGAGGAGAAAACAACATGAAAAACCCAAAATTTAATTCTCTAGAAATTCCAACATAAGATATAATAGGAGTATGAGAAGCAACTAATGGATTTTCAGAGGGGGGATGATGAAAATGACCAGAATCACCTAGTTCAGCAGCTGAAGTGCCTTCTTGAGGGGCCTTCTCTCTTCTGATAATTTTCTCTGGGTCAACTTTAGGCGTAGCTAGAGGCAGTTGTGGATGAGACCACGTGTGTCTGCCTTTCGGAGTCAGATGATCAGTGGAGTTGCTACAATGGAGTCATCAGGTGCAACTTGCAATCTCAATGGTTCTAATATCTGATGCACCTTCAGAATCAAAATATCATTGTCGTTCAATCCAGGGAAAATCTTCAATTCGTCCTCGACAACGGTGCCATAAATGTTAGCACCACAAGTCACCTATGGATTGCAGTAGAGGTAAGCCCAATACCCATCAATTTTTACGTCAAAAAGAGTAATTTTAATGTGGTTAAATGGATGCAGGCCCAAGAATATATCACTTTAACTCAGAAAACTAGGCTGGTGTGCACACGCAAATGAGGTCTTGATATAACTTCAGTCAGTAAGTTGTAATAAGGGTGATGAGGGGGAAGAACTTGAGGAGAGTGAAGAGGTTTGCTATGGACATCTGGTCTTCTAGTAGCCTGAAGAGGAAAAACTCAGAATACAAGATCGTCTTGGTTCAGAGTTTGGGGGAACTGAATGGAATTATCATTGAACTGAAATCAAACCTACATCACAATTCAATAAAAAAAACTCGATTGGATCATGCATGCTCGAGTCATTCAGTGTCGGAGGGGGAAGACAACACAATGAACTAATTAAAACTGGTCGCTATGCTACTATGATCAAACCTACATCACAAAACCATAACTACCCTCGATTGGATCATCCATGCCCGAGTGATCTAACAAAACTGTTACAAAGATATGAAAGGAAGTTGACTTACATTAAAAAATAAATCTCAAATTAAGATACATAACACAGAACCAGAGCTTCATTAAGACTTTACAATATGGGATCCTAGCTCAACCATCGACACTAACAAAATATGAGAAAGACTCCTATATACTCAGAGTAAAACAACAAAAGCATGCTTGTGCCTCTGCATTGAAGGCATTACGTCTGCATTCTTCTTGACAGACCGAGCATGCAGTCTCCTATCAGAAGAAAGCTCCGTCAGACACAATCATGTTTCAGGAAGGTTCTGTAGATGAGCCAACTTGATGACAGTGCTTTCTCGGGCTTTCCATTTATGGTGGAAACGATGTCCAACCACCACCACCAACCTCAATAATTTATTCATCGAGATTGGGAAGGACCAAGTCAACACTCCACCTGTAGGACGTGGCAGCTTATGCATTCTTCCATCTAGAGCTGAGTTGGATGCTTGTAGGGAAGACGGGTAGGTGGACGAAGATCTGGTGAGGATGAGACGATGGGCGCAACCACCAGGCTACCGGGTATGCGTGGGTGCTTGGAATGTTGGCGCTGAGGTGTAAAGGTGTGGGAGGGGAGACGCGGTGCAGGGAGAGGACGTGGAGGCAAGGGGAGGATGCAATGAGGTGTGATTGGTCAGGGGGCGCACAACAATATGACGAAGATGACATGGAGGGGAGGAAGGTAGGTGTCAGGAAGTGAAAGGTGGAACGGGACAAGGGGAAATCGATAGGCCAAGATGGAGATGAGTGGAATATAGGTGGAGGGAGTGGGAGGCGAAAGATGAATGGAAGGATGAGATAGGCAGGCAAGAGAGCTAGTTGAAAACATGTGACAGGAGGAGCGGGCAGTGGTATGGGAGAGTGGTAAGTAGTCTTCTCAGAGGGGGGGGGTAGAGGTAAGTGGTTTGGTGTGAGGGGGTCTGAGTTAGAGAGGAGGCACCAAGTCATGGGGGGCCCGTGCTTGCAAAACCGCTTGCTCGGACCCCCCCTGGTTAAAGGTAGAATATTGAATGGGGTCCGAGCAACGCTGAGAGCCATTGATCTGAGCGCTCTCTGCTCGGCCGCAGATCTGAGCACGTCCTTTAGCACAATGCGAAAAAAGGTCACATCACCATCTCTTGACTTAGGATAAGAGCCAATTTCTGGTTTTTTTGCCCACTTTCCTTCATTTCTTCGCCAAAAATGCCATTTCCTAGGAACAAATCACCCCCCATCAACTTTATGTGATAATAGTTTCCAAGTCACCAGCATTGTGTGTAGGAGCACCCAAGTTGTCGTCTTCTTCTTCACTCAAAATAATATGAATGAATGAGTTTTTTAATCCCACTAACAACATATGTTCCAAAAATATTTTATTAGGGTCAAACCCCTTTATCCTTTCAACATATTTCAGATTTACATTATGGAAGTAATTCACAAATTCATCAATTTTGATTATATTCATGAATACGAAGTCTCTAATTTTCCAAGGCAAGGGGATGAATTGTTTTTTCAGTTTTTCATGGAAAAACTGCAACCAGAAATTGTATTACCTTTCCACTTCCATAATAAACAATTTATCAGATACATGGTATGGAAGAAAAGAGGGATTTTCCTTGGAACAAAATATCCTGATAACACTATGATTTTCCATCTTCTTTAACGTTCCCTTTTTCTCCAAGAATTTACTAGCCTGGTATGATATCCTTGGGGTATTTTTACCAAACAACAGTCCTTTGAAAAATAAAACGAAATCATTGTAGACTTCGTAAAAATGAAAATAAGTCTTATGTCTCCACAATGCTTGGTACCACAAGGTAATTGGATCAATTTCACAGTTCACCCTCTTACAGATAGTCAATTTTGGAAATTGACAACAATATACTATCACAAATACCAAATAAGAAGCCATAAGGAGTTTATTGTCCCTTTTGTAATGTGATAATTGGGAAGAGATTTCAATGGAAATCAGTTTTCCCCAATCGAAGATAGCTTGTTCTTTAATTGTAAAATATAAAATATAAAGAATCATGCGAGAAATGTTGGTGGTGTTTTCTTGACCTGTCAACCTGGTGAATAACCAAGCAATTTCCTAAAAGGGGTTTTTAAAAGAGCCGACTTGAATCTTGGTGATGTCCTTTGGAATAACCACAATATTCTCCAAGAACTCAGGCAAAAGATCTAGGCCATTGTCATGTTTTTTTCAGAAAATCTATACAATCCTCTCCTTTGAAGGTAAGTGTTGGCTTAGAGAGCTTCAACATATTACGAAACACTTGTAGTGAAAGAGAGATGGAGGAATGATATTGAAGTTGTATGATTCGTTGACTCGGTATGTATTTCTCAATGCACCATGCAATCAACTCTTTGCAATCGAATACCTCAAGGACACACCCTGCGTGAGCAATCCCATATGTCTAGATTATATCTTTCTGTGCAGAAGGAGATGATTAATACAAGTATGCTCTGGACCACTGAAAGTTATGGTCTTCACGACCAAAAATACTCAAATTATCGCCACCGAACTATTGTCTAATTGTTGTTGCCATAGGTTGACGAGAGCGTTCTTTCAACTAGATAATAAATTGTAATGAATCCTTTTGGAGATATAACAATAATAAAACCCTTGGCAAATCATTATTTAATGCAATTTAATGAAAAATCATCTCGAGCCCATCGCTTATTAATGATGATATTTACGGAGCTTTCATGATCAGTTATTAGCATTAAACCATACTAAATGCATATTGGGAAAACATGAAGGTGGTAGAGACGAAAGAGAGCAATTTGCTTTTGGGCCTTTTTGTGAACCCTCCAATCCAGGAACCCATGAACCTGTGGTTGCGAATGATCAATAATAGGCTAAGAGTTACACAACGGTCAATCAAACTTGGGCATCAGAGAAAAAAAATACTTAGGGGCTCAGTACCCCCGACAAGTCCAAAGGTCATAATGTAGATCACGGGTCTTTGGGTGAAAATGGAGATTGCGGAACTTGGGAGATGGAATCTTGAACTTGTGAACGTGTGGTTGCAAAAATGGTTAAGTATATTATAACAAGGTGGTCAGTCAAATTCATGGTATATGAACATGGATGGAGGTGAAGATCCGCAAGTTCACCAACTTGCCAACCCATGATTTTTGAAATACGACTAAGTATGGTAACTAGAAAGGGAATAGAGAAGGGAGAAAATAAAAAGGGAATGAGGGTAGGTATAGAATAGGGAAAAGAAATGAAAAAAATAAGTCGGGAAAATAGAAAAGGGAGGGAAATTTCGGAAGCGAGAATTGATCTCAACAACTGGCTCCAACTGTGGGATGATAACCCCCTGTGGGTTGTCAAGAATCTAGAATCTTTATGACCAGGTGCTTTCATCCATTGGGATATGGAGTCAAAGGTAAGAATATACAACTAACTAAAAGAAAAATAAAATTTATGTACATGGAAATGAGAAAGTTTTGGGTGAAGAAACCTTTCAAATGTTTCCCATTGATAGGCAACATTAATATTTTTCCCTTCATGTCTTGGAGCATATAGGAATTAAATACCATGATATTTTTGATGATGTATGTTCCAATCCATAGTGCTTCAAACTTTGTGTGCATGGATGGTTTCTCCTTGTCTTTGTTCCCGAGTAACACTAGTTATCCCTTCTGAAAATTCTTTACAATTGCACTCTGGTCAAAATATCTTTTGATACTTTGTTGTCTCTGAGAAGTTCTATTCATGGATTTACTTTGTTCTTCCTCCAATTTCAACAACTTGTTGATCCTCCTTTGGATATGTCAATTGTCTTCTGCATCTTCTGTATTAACCACAAAATCCAAAGCATTGAGTTTGAGGTTGATTGGCATTTTCTCTTATTTCCCATAAACCAATGTATACAGAGACATCTTAGTGTTGTCCTTTGGAGTTGTTCTTCTTTCCCACAACCCATCAGCCAGCTTCAAATGCCAATTTCTATGGTTCTTGTCAATAATTTTCTTCAATATTTGAATGAGTGTCTTATTTGTGGATTCTGCAAGACCATTTCCTTGTGGGAAATAATTCGACAATTGCCCCATAATAATTCCATATTGTCCACAGAATTGTGTAAATTTTGAACCAATGAAAATCGAACCATTATCAGTGATAAATTTCTCTAGTACACCAAATATTGACAAAATATTATCTTTGAGGAACATAATTAATTCTCCAGAATCAATATTTTTTTAATGCCACTGCTTCTGGCCACTTCGTAAAATAGTCTATGGCGGTGAGAATGTAAATATGTCCCTTGCTTGAATTTGGATTTATTGGCCCGATAACATCAAGTCCCCATTGGGAGAATGGTTGTTCTATAGTTATAGGTTGCAATGACATCACAGATCTCTTCATTTCCCCTGAAAATTGCTGGCAAGATATACACTTCCTTATTGTGGCATATGAGTCTCTACAAATTGATGGCCAATAAAAACCAACTCTTATTATCTTATGGGAGGTGGTCGTAGGTGCAAAATGTCCACCACATATTCCTTCATGGAGTTCCCTCTTTATTTCTTGGGATCTATTTTCATCAAAACATCTTAATAATATACCATCATAGTTCCTTCTTAACAATATATAAATAATCAACACATATTGATTTGACTTCATCTTCAATTTTCTCTGCTCTTTGGGGTTCATGGTGACTAGAAACTGCCAGGACCTCAAGTAGAATACAATGTCTCCATACCATTCTGAATCAACCAATGGTTCTCCTACTGAAATTGAAATCATTCCATCCACAGAGTCACTATTTGCGATGAGTTTACATAAACCTTGTCCTTTGACAACCTTTAAATGTTTAATCTCAATATCATATTCTTGGATCTTTTCCAACCAGTTAGCCCATTTTCCTTCTCTCAATTGTTGATTCAAAATAATATTCACTGGAGAAGATGGAACATAAGCAATGATGTGAGAATTTAGTACGTACATCCGAAAGTGCACCACGCTTTCACAAGAGCTAGGGCTTGTTTTTTCCAATTCTGAATACCTCAATTCATAATCGTGAAGGATTTTTCTCATGAAACTGATTGGGATTTCTTCACCCTTGGTATTTCTCTGAGTAAGAACATATGCAACAACTATTTCTATAGTGAATGAATAGATGATGAAGTCCCTTTGAAAATATCGACTGATGAGGAATGGAGTTGTGGTGATCGCTCTTTTAATATTATTGAAAGGTTCTTGTGTCTTGGTCGTCCATTCAAACATTTGGTCCCTTTTTAACAAAAAATTGATCAACTTCACAATACTTACATAATCAGGAACAAATCTCCGCACAAAATTTATCTTTCCAAAAAATGACTGAACTCCTTTCTCAGATGATGGGGGGTTGAGTTCATTTATTTCTTTAACTCTTTCTGGATCTATATAAATCCCTTCTTTGCACACAATATGACCCAATATCTTTCCTTGAGTTACAATGAATGAACATTTCTTTGGGTTTAGGGAAACACCATATAATATGCATTTGTCAAAGACTTTCCTTAAGTCATGAATATGATCACTCATTGTTTTTGAATGTACTATCAAGTCGTCTTGATAGTCCACCATGAATTTTTCTATCAACCCACTAAATGCATGATCCATGGAACTTTGAAATGTGGCTCCTGCATTCTTCAAGCCAAAGGGCATCCTAGCATATGTATATGTCTTTGAGGGTGTTATGAATGTTGTCTTTGATCTGTCTTTCTCAATAACCAAGACTTGATTATAACCAGAGAAACCATCTAACATGGACATGAAAGTTGATCATGTGACTTGCTGGAGCAGAAACTACATGTTTTTTTTTTTTTTACAGAAACAGATAGAGATTTTTATTTAATATATGGCAGGAAGGGATGCCAGGCCCTTACAGTGCATATTCGGGTCTACTATGCTGGTCTTCATCTTCAGCTTGAAACACTCATCCTTACAAAAAAAAATCCAGAAATCTAGTTCCTGGTGATTCACATACATATAATATCCTAGTCTACTATTTATCGAATACATTGTCTTCTGTAGATGTCGAAAGAGAAAACTGAGGGCTAATGAACAAATCCCTCCATCGTTGATCCGCCTTACCCAATTTTGGAGATGGCCTTTGCTGTAGCATCCGAGATCTTGCTGATTTCCTTGGTGAGTTCTTAGACCTATTTCTCCAGCTTGCAGAGGCGATTTCCCAGCTCACCGGTGATAATGGCAACGTCCTTGAGGCCCGCCTGGATTTCTTCTGTTATTTCTTCCCTTAGTTCCTAGATTTTGATGTTCAGCGTATCCCATTTCCTTTGGTTTGTTGATGCCCTGACGTTCTCCAGCTATGTTTTTATCAGGTCGAGTCTCTCTCGAGGAGAAAGAGGTGGCTTTGAAGACGAATCCATTGCTTCTGCCCCTGTAACTCTGCTTCTTCTTTGTGCTCTGCAAGTGCGCGCGACTGCCTGAGGAAATGAAGACTGTCTTCGTATGGATCCCCTTATAATCAATGTAACCCTCCACAACTCGTGAACCCAACCTGGATTGATGCTGATGCCGAATCTCTGAGCTAAGATTGTGGCCCATCCCACGAAATCTATGCTGGATCAGATCGATCCAAGATCCTTCGAGTACCGTTGGCTTGCCCGCGTGATGAGACCAGTCAATTTTTATCATTATCTTAGGGAATTGTTTGGTGAGATGTTTCCCCATTAACAATCAATTGGTTTTTTCTTAGGAGCGTACCACGATTTGCCTTAGTGTCTGCCTGTCCATTCAGGGTCCTCAAAACATGGTAAATTTTATATTCCCTGAGTTTCGACAGTAGTAGGAGGATTTTCTTGTACATGTGGGCCAAAGTAATATCCTTTGGGATCTTCTTGGAGTTCAACGCTTCTACAACCAATTTGGATTCACCAAAAATCATAATCTTCTGGACATTCAACTGTATCGCTAGTGTGAGACCTTGCCACAGTGCTAGATATTCAGTGTGGTTATTGGAGGTGTATCCTAAGCCCCAAGCATAAGACCGATGGATTTTTCCCAAGGGTTCAATAATAATGCCCCCTCCTCCTGCTTGACCGATGTTTCCTTTTGAGGCCCCATCGAAGAAGAGACACCACTCAGACAGAGCAGATCTCCATTTAAGGAAGTCTTGTTCCTCCATCAGAATTTCCCAATTCCTTTTTTGCGGGGGTTCGGTTTCTTTCATGCCTGGTTGATTCTGGATGAATTCCTTAAGCCAACGCTCTTCTTCAGCCGAGAGGGGGACCAAGTTTCTAATGTAGAACTTCAAGTTTAAGGAGTCATAGATCATAGTTCTGGCCTTAATAGTCACCTGGGATGGCAGTATGCTTTCCTCCTTGAAGATTCTATTATTCCTCTCTAGCCATATTTTCCAGCACATGAATTTGGGGGTCCACATCCAGATAGTTTTGAGGAGGTTTTTCTTACTCAGATCGAAAGGAGTCAGAGACATCCATTTGCTTAAAAGCTCAGAGGCTGAGGAAGGGAAAGTTACAGAGACTAATCCTAAGAGGATCCCCCAAGCTTCTTTGGAGAAATCAAAGTTAAGGAGAAGGTGCGCAGTAGTTTCTTCTACTTGATTGCACAGAGGACAATGTGAAGGCCCTTCCCAGCCTTTCCTCTTTAGATTATCATTGGTTAAGATGCTGTTGTGGAGCAGGGTCCATATAAACATATCTATTTTAGGAATTGAAGGAAAATTCCAAAGAGCTTTCCACGGGGCTGGATTGGGAGGGACCCACAGTATTTCCATAATTGTAGAGTAGCTAGCTGCTGCTGTGTATAACCCCGATTCTGAACCCCATCCCTGCTTATCTTTGGATCTGGCACTAAGTGGCGACTTTCCTTGAAGAAATTCCAGCAGAAGTGCTGCTTCCTCTTTAATCTCGTTCGGGTAGTCTCCTAGATTCCATCCTTCCTAGGAATCATTATCATCATTCTTCCAAAGGGAGATGTCCCATAACATTCTACAATTATTAGACCAAAGCCACTCTTTAATGTTCCTCATTTCATTTAACCAAGTAAGGGGTTGTTCTCCAAGAATGGAATCCTTCCAGATCCTAATTTTTGCCCCGTTCCCCGGTATCCACGTGAGCTTTGAACTAAAATAAGGCAGAGCTCTTTTGCACAGGGTGAAAATCGGGGAACCTTTCTGAGCTTTGGTAGGCTTCTCAAGGCATCTCTCTCTATCGCCTATGAAGTATTTTTTCCTGAGAATTTGCTTGCTCCAGGTTCTTTTCCCCGTAATCATATTCCACAGAATTTTACCTCCCATGGCAAGATTGTGAACAACCGCATCTCTGATATGAAGATCCCCTTCCATATTTGGTTTCTTGACCTTGTCCCATCTTACTAAGTGGAGCTTCTTTTCACAATTCCTGCCGCCTTCCCAAAGAAATCTTCGAAGCATTTCGTCTATTTTGTTTGTTATAGTCTTGGGAGCGAGAAGAACCGAGCATTGGTAAATTGGGAGGCTGGTAATGACCGAGTTCATCAAAATAACTTTGCCTGCTTTGTTGAGCCAACATGCTCCCCACGCATGGATCTTATTTTTGAGTTTTTCTAATAGGGGTAGCCAGTGTGCGACCTTAGAGGAGGATTTGAAGATTGGGATCCCCAAATAGTTGAAGTTGTCCCAAATTGTGATACCTTCCATCTCAAGAATTTGGCCTATTTGCAACATTTCTCGTGGGTTGTAATTCCATCCATAAATCTTACTTTTGTGGTATTTTATTTCACTGCCAGAACTGTCTTTATAAAGGCCTAGTTCAGATTTGAATTTCCTTGCTGTCTTAAGGTTGGCATCGCCCAATAAAAGGGTTTCATCAGCAAACTGGGCATGACTAACATCCTTGACATTAGGGGTGGCTCTGATGCCTGGGAGGACTCTGTTTTGAAGGCATATCTGCAATTGGAAGCTTAACACCGAGGCTTGGATGACATAGAGCATAGGGGAGAGAGGGCAACCTTGCCTTAGCCCTCTTGAGGCCTGGAAAAAATTTGCAGGGCGACCATTAATCAAGGGGGCGATCCAAGGGGCAGTAATACGTGCCTTAGCCCATTCAATAAATTTCTGATTGAACCCAAAGTTCCTCATGACTGCAAAAAGAAATTCGTGCCTGACTCTATTGAAGGCGTTGGCTAAATCTAGCTTGATTACCATGCCCTTCTCATTTTTTTTGCAGCTGGTATGGATGACTTCTTGGACTAAAATAATGTTATCTAGGATCTGTCTCCCTCTCACAAACCCACCTTGATTTTCTGGAATTAGTTTCGGCAAACTTCTTTTGAGTCTATTTCGGATAATTATCCTTTATACTTGCTTTGTTAAGATCCTTGAAATACACACACATATGGATTTCCCCTGTCTTATTTCTTACTATCACAGGGTTTAAAATCCAATCGGAATGTCTAATGGGATATATTATTCCGAACTTATTTAATTTCTCCAATTCAACCTTTACCAGAGGTTTCAATTTGGAGTTCATCATCCTTGTTTTTTGCTTGACCGGATTTTCTTCTTCTCTCAAAGGAATTATATGTTGAAATATTGTTTTATCATAAGATTTCAAATCATCATAGGTCCATGCAAACACATCAAGATATTATTTAAACAATGCAACACATTGATCAACCTCCTCAATGGTGCAATCAACTCCCAGGTTGACATATTTTTGGGAACTATCAATTCCAATATTGATCTTTCTTGTTTCTTGAACCTTTCGGAGTGGAATTTCTTCTAGGAGATTCTTAACATGATCATCATTCGTAAAAAGAGTCTCATATTGAATATAATATTTCAGGACAACCTATATGTGATTGTCTTCATCATCATCATCATTCAACAAAAAAATTTCCAACTGTTCATCATTCTCAAACACTTGCAAATATTCCAGGTTATCAGGTACAAAAGGTTGTAATACGCTTTCTACTTGAAATGATTTTTTTCTTTGAATATCATCCAGGTTTGATAATATGGCCGCTAGAGCCAATGAGTCTTCCTTTTGATTCTTGTCCCTTGGAATAAAATAAATATTGAAAGAACTGAAAGATTCCATCAATTCGTTAACTCTTTTGAAATATAAATTGAGTTTTCCTTTCTTGATTTTATACCTCTGGGTGACTTGATTAATCACCAAATTGGAGTCGCCAGTCACAATTAAATGTTTTATCCTCATTTCTTGTGCGAGAATCATTCCATGAATCAGAGCTTCATATTCTGCCTCATTATTAGTGCATGGAAATTCAAGTATGATAGCATGTGGATGCATAATCTTCCCTATAATTAAAAGGACAATTCCAACTCCACTTTCAGAGCTTGAACAATGTCCATTGAATGACATCCTCCAATAACCTTCAAACAAATTATCTTGAATTCAGTGGCTTGAATTTTATACAGGATTTCACTGTGTTCCATGTCTAGGATAACATAATTTCCAATCCCAACATCTATACAATCTTCCATTAATTCGTTGTCCTTGTTTTTGAAAGAGAAGGGTTTCCTGGGTTCACATAGCGCCTTAATCATCACTCCTTCTTTGCCTGGTATCATCATGCAACTTCCATAATTCATTATGAATCCCCCAATCATGGATGACCAATCTCCTCCCAAAACAACTCCATATGCGGGAGGAAGGTATACCCCAATAATATTGAAAAATGTAATAATATGGGGAGCCGCCATGATCCAAGAATAAAATTCCTTGGTCTCTCCATAAGACGACACTTTTCTAGAATCAATTGCATATATACTTTCACCAGTTTCGTAATATTTGGTACAATTCATGCCCAATGTCTCCATGACCGCAAGTGACATAATATTATTTGTCATGACAGTATCAACTAAACAATTATGAAGTGCAACATCATGATTTTCAATTGAAATATTAAAGGGAGGGATTTTACCTCTCAACTTGACAGTGAATGTGTTATGGCTCTGTTTCAGAATTGTAATAACAACTTCTACCTTTTCAGTCAGATCATCCAATAATCTCAAAATGATTTCCCTTTGTTGGGGAATATTCACCACTTCAGTAAAAGGAAGAGTTATCCTTAGTTTACTTAAGTCCTCTACAACATTGTACGTCATCTAAGTGGAGTTTTCCATCGGTTGCTACTTCTTACTTCCAACACTATCTGCCATTTTCTCATTTGTTTTTTCTTTATCTTTTTTGTTTTCCTTCTCAGAATCAATTTTATTCTTAGATCTATTTACAAATCCTCTTGTCTAGGTGAATTTCTCTTGCGATTTGGGGTCGTTGTCGCCTTCTTCAAATATATACATGGGTGTCTCACATCTGTCCATCTGTACAGCTTCAGAACTTTCATTAGGTGAATAATAGTTCTCTTTCTCAACAATTTTATCATCATATATATCATCCAGAACAATTGCATTGGGGGTTGGTTGTCTGGGAACCCTTGGTCTTTGCGGATTATCCATGTTTCAAACCTCACTCTATTTTCTTGGGGAGGGTTTCTTCTTTATTCTAGGACCTACATTCTCAAATTTTCCACATAATTACTCCCCCTTCTTAGTCTGGTTATCTCATTCTGCATTTACTTGACAGTTCTATTCATTTGTGAAATTTCAATTCTTTGCTTGGTTTCTTGTGCTGCAATAGGGTCTACCTTCACATCTAGTATGGTTCCCTCGAAAAAACCCCCTCCAGTTGTTTGGCTTTGGGTCAGTGGTGGCTTGAATTATTCATTATTTCTTGAACTAGAGGCCCCTTGATTATAAATACTTAATCCTCCCAGCTACCTTTGTACTTTTCCCAGTATAATGTCGGGGTCGACACTCGTTTCAATCATAATTTCTTCCATCTGAGTGGCCTTAGTCATTGCTTCCTCCAAGGTATCCATCTGGGATGTTTTGATAGAATATTTCACATTTGGGGGCATCACATTCTTATAAAAACCGAGTATGACTGGTTCCTTAGGTCCTTTATCTTTTGGGATCTCACTCAAGGTTTTATTGAACCTGAGATTAAAATCTCATATTCTTTCGTTCTTCCTTAAACCAATTTGGGTGAAATTGGTGAGAAGGGAATGATAAGTAATTGGAGGGGAGAACAGAGTCAGGAACATGGATTCAAGATCGTTAAAAGAGAAAATTTATCTACTGTGAAATGTCATATACCATTCATACGCTCTTCCTGATAAGGTTTGAAGGAATAACCTTACCATGACATCGTCATACTCAACACGATAAAAATGACAAACATCAAGAAATAAGTGAAGGTGCCTCTTTGCATCGATTGCTCCATCTCCAGAAAATTCCTTCAAGGTACCCTTAGGGAGGACAGAGAGGTCATGTTGCTCACCTATAATATTTAGAGGGGAATCTCATATTCTTCTTCGATTTTCAAACCTTGGGTTTTCTTGATTTCTTGCAGCACCTCTTCCACCTCCTTGTCTTTCTTCATGTGGTTATTCTCATTGTTGTTCATTTCTTTCTTCCATATCTGTAGATGTTCCAAGAATGTGACTTCCACTTCTTACAATACATAGTTTCTTTCTTTTACTTCTGGTAATGGGTCCCTTGTATTCATCCAACTTCAATCCCGACCTTGTCCTTTTGCTTCTCTAGCTGGCCTTTGGTTTCTTCGGTCTTGCCGCTTGTCTCTCCTCTGTCTTCAGAGGATTTCTCTTTCTTCATCTTGGAAAAATATCTTCCAAGACCTTTCTAACTATTCTTGAGTCTCAAATATCATTATTACTAGATTATAAAGCTAATGTAATATTCTTCATTGATTATTCAATCCAATTTCCAGGTGGGGCTGATAAGCCTGGGGCAAAGTCATATATTTTTCAAAATACTAGACCAAATTTCATATTTTAGTTCATTCCCCAGTATGGTCACCAAAAATGTTGACGCTTGAATCCGTTAGGACCGAAATGGAAACCTCACAAGGATGTAAATCCTCCTTGCATTTTTATATAGGTGGTACTCTTCTTTACTTTCATATTTTCTTAGGACTCTAGATTTTCAAAATATGGGAATTTGCAAAATTCCATCATGATAATCAAAGAAATATAAAATAACTAGAAAGAAAATGTTTTGTTTTTCTTTTTAAATAAAGTTCCTGAGAAACGACCAAGAATCACACACTTCATACATTTAAAAAAGATAGACAAAATTTCCTCACATCCATTATAGTTAAACTAAAGATTTCTGATCACATAAAAATAAAAAAGAAGATGGTTTGCATGCATAAGAGAACTTTAACAGAGTGAACATGGGAAGCTCAAATAAATATAATGATAGATCAATCTCAAATACTTTATACTCAAAACTCAAAGTTACAAAGCACAGTCAAAACTGATCCTGAAATAGTCTCTTGAAATTTCTAAAAAAAATATATAGTTTGTTACATATTCTTTGAAATTTAAAATGTGTTTTTCCTTAAGACTAGGATTGGGGCTCCCACAGACCATAAAGTATATTTTAACAATAATTAAGCTTGTATAAGGATTATGGTGGGCGGTAAAAGAAAAACAATGCCTAGAAAGAAGAAAAGGGAAGTTATTAGACTTTGGTTAAAACTTTCTAGTCAAAGAAGCGGAGT
Organism: Picea engelmannii; assembly: GCA_009831015.1. Lineage (NCBI taxonomy): Eukaryota > Viridiplantae > Streptophyta > Pinopsida > Pinales > Pinaceae > Picea > Picea engelmannii. Next base: position 17,197 of record ML842715.1, read on the forward strand.
AATTAGTTGAAGGAACTGACAAAGAAAGAAATATGTGATCAACATAAACTTACTATGATGGTCTCTCATCTCTTTACTTTTTTTTTGACATCCTTTTATTGTCTTCATTGATGGTTACATGAACCGTCTCAACTGCTTCTTTCCCTTCGTTGGTTAATATGTCAATTTATTTCTTGAACCATTCTTCGATATAATTCTTTATTAGTGCCATGTTTATCTCATGCTGGATTTTGATGTTGAATAACTCACCCTCCAAGTCTCTTATATAGAGGGTATTATCACACTAAGTTGTATTGGGTATTTATCCTTTAGTTTCATCTTTTCCTAAGCCTTTAAATTTTAATTTTTTGATTTATCCTTTTTAAAAGTGTGTTTGTTTAGGGTCCCTTGATAAATAAAGTGTTTAGTCATGACTTATGTTTTGATCCCATACAAATTTTGGACTTAGGACCATTTTTTTCATGACTTATCTTTGATTCCCTTCATGAATTGTCACTAGGATCGACTCACCCCGCAAATAGCTTGATTTGACATGCAATTTTCCTCACTCATGAACTTGTAGACCTGCCTTCTTGTCATTTTTCTTACCTGTCCAGTCATTTTTTGAAATGAAGTGTTGCCAACTCAGCAGGAGTTTCCGTAGCGCATTTCCTACCCATAATATTCTACCATGATTTATGATTACAACGTTGATGTCATATCTTCCTTGTTTTCAACGCCAGGAGTTGATTAAAAGATGCTTTCAAGATATCATATTTACGATCTCTGATAACGGTTTCTGATTTTTGAAAAAATCAAGTTGCCGCACTCTGAAAACTCTTAGTTCTGACCAGTCAGAAGCAACACTACTAGATCTTATGTTGAGGTGGATTCGGAGGCCGAGATGCTCATGACTCCTTCTTGAGATCTTGCTGGTGCCTCAAACTAATTTTATTCCAAAGGTATTCCATGTTTTCCTCCTCTACACATAAATTTCAAGGAGAGTTAGCGCTCATAATTTTGGTTATCGGGCATGCATAGTTGGAGGATATCTTTCCTCACACCATCCTATTAGTTTCTTCCCTCCTTTCAAACCTGTAAATATCATTACTTGCATATGAAGTTTGATACATCTTCCCGTCATTACCACTGAACTTGCAGTTACAAACATATCCTATCTTCTGCATGCACGATGTGCTACCTAGAAATGCTACTCATACTACACTGTTTGTCCCCTGCCTCCTCTGATAGTTGAATTGGGAACTTTTAACCTAGTTTCCAAGGCCATCACATGGTATCCTTTCATTCCCTTAGTGTTTGTACCTACACACATTCAAGGGAGGGATTTATACAACCAGTTTTAACCAGCTAGCAACTAGTCTGTTTTAAGGGACTTTCTTATAAAGGTGTAGCCTTGTCCACTTGAGCTTTGACTCTTTAATCCTCCTGGTTATCACCACTCCATAGCCCAAAAATCTCTTATCCTAAACTATGGAGACTCCTTAGATGAAGAATTCACACAAGCGAGGTAAGGTGGTTAGAACTGAGCCTGTAGACATGCATCTATTTGAGGCAGAGCCTGTGGCCAGAGAA
>ML842716.1:0-22589 GCA_009831015.1 Picea engelmannii
AATACATTATTATCCCACACTTTTGACATAGTTTGGGGTGTTAAGCATGCTATTCCAATATGCATTGTTATCCCATACTTTTGACATAGTTTGAGGGGTTAAGCATGTTATTCCAATCTTCCATACTACATCCTCTTAAAAAATAATATAAGAATTTAATAAATTTCATCTAAATACCTATGCTAATTTTAAAAAGTTCATCTAAAAACTTAAGTCAATCTAAAAAGTTGTTGAGAATATATAGTCAAAAAATTAAGATAAATCTAAACCATAAAATATGTAAATCATCCTTATTCATTTTATTCATTTACATGATTGGAATGTCAATATTAAAAAATTCATCTAAAAACTTGAGCCAATTTAAAAAGTTGTTAAGAATAAATAATTAAAAAATTAACATAGATCTAAACCATAGAGTATGTCAATCATCCATATTCATTTGCATGATTGGAGATGAAGTAAAAAAGATAAAATTCAATATGTCTACAATTAGAACTAGTATATCTAAATCTTATGTTAAAATGAAACCCTCATTAATTACTCAGGTTGAAATATATACGATAAGTACAAACCTAATTTGTATAAATGTGGCCAAAGGTTGCTTTGTCAAGTCCATGCAACCCATAATCTAGTTTCTTTGTCAAGATTTTCAACTTCTGCTCCTATAATAGATGTTCGTATTCAAAGCACGCAAAGCTTTCCATTCAATTTTTATGTCGTGAGGAAAATTTTAGGAATTTTGATAATCATGTCTCATCTACACCATTAATAGTTGTCTCATACCTTCTTCAAATGACCAACAACCATCATATCTGATCTCCACCACTAAAAATTGTTTGATATCTTCTTCAAATGGCCAACAACCATCCTATCCTATTGGAAAATATTGATTACTCTTGGTAATCAGTTTTGATCCCATGCAATAAATGGAGTAGGTAGAAGTTATCGACATGTTCTAGATAGATCATTTCTAGAACCTTCATGATAGTTATGTCTAGATGATTCTCAATATTTCTCAAGTTCTTTCCAGAGAAGTAACCATGTATAAATAAACATGTTTGGTGGATCAATAGATGCATACAAGTTCTTAGAGTCATAGGGTGTGTGCACAAAGCTGGTGGATGAAAACATAGCAATGGGGTGAGAAGGAATGATTACGAGGAAAATCACTCTATGGCATGGGGTAAACCACAATTGATGAAAATGACTACATAAATCAACTTTAATCTCAAGTATGTTATATAAACAAACATGCTAACAAGACAAGATAAAGAGCCTACCTCGTCCGGACGTTCGATGAAGTCCACCGTTAAGCACTTGACCCAAATCTATATACATGCAACTTGTCCTCAACAACCAAGATACAAATGCATATGGTGATAATATATAAAGTTAGCACATATAATAGCATAATCCATCAATATTCATAACAAATATGCCCATGGAATAACAATTCAAATATTTGTTAGACATTAATTGGACGAGAAAAGAGTATTTCTATTAAGGTGTAATCAACATAAGTGTATGAATGACAAACTTCTGTGTCGGCACATTCGGAACCAAGAAACTAAGTCCTTTCCTGCTGGGCCTCCACCACTTCAATCCTCCACCAAAGGCAAGCTCATATAAGAGAGACAATGAGGTTCTCCATCAAATAGGGAAGAGCTTGGGGGTTGAACAATGTGTTCAGACTTAAAAGGACAAAGGGATGCAAGCTCAATATGAAGTGAATAATTTCTCTAGAGTAACTTTTCTCTCAAAGTTGAATTATTCTCCCCTTTTTTCCATAGCTTGGATATGGCCCATTTATATCCTTCAAATGGAATTGAAGGGCCGAGTTATAATGTTTCTAGTATATGGAAGGTCAAGGATCATGGATCTCATGACGCGACATGGAAACTCGACACCATTTTTTAATTGTGGGCACAAAACTCGATGCACGTGGGTTGTTATGGTGCAACCTGCGTATATGCATGTTGTATAGTTGTTAGGGTGCGTAAATGTGGAAAAATATTTTTTTTAGCTATGGGAATTGCAAAAAGGGGACTTCAAGTCTACATAGGGAAATGGAAAAGGCCTTATGAGAAAGTTGCATGGGGTGAGGAAAATATTTCTATAACAGATACCCCCTAATGTGTGAGGTCAGAGGAGTATTTGTGATGGCCGAAATATATTATAATTCCAAAATGTGGAGTAATGGAGACCGAGCTGGATGAACTAGTTGCTCATAAGAATATTACAATCCATAATGACTTTTTTCACATGGCTGCCAATTTGATTTACACCGTAGATCCATGTGAAAATATACCAAACAGTTGTTCATGGCCATGAATAGGGAATACAAGGGTAGATACATGCCATAGGATGTCATAGTCACGAACAAAGCCTAGTGAAAACCAGTTTGAAGATATCTGTATACAATGAAGTACAATCTAATCTCCCAGGATCACTGAATTCATATAGGTACTGGTCCAATGAATGATAGCAGTAGCTCAGGAAAGATGCGAATATGAACTGACATCTTCAATTCTTCTACATGATCCACCAAAGGTGCAAGTCTACTTCATGTGAATAAAGGAGTTGAGGTCGAACACAATGAGACTTTGTTTGATTAACGATCATTAAGGTATATCGTTAACAAATGCGAGACAACCTACTGATGATGAAAGTAGGTATCAAGGCACCGAGTACATTCTTACAAGTGTGAATAAAGGAGTTGAGGTCGAAGACTTGAAGAATCCATTGATTAGGAGACATTGATATATTCCCAACTGTTGATGGTGAGAGAACCTTCCACTAATGACTACAAGCCTCTAGGTACTTATAGGACTCTAGGCCTCATTTCCAAAATAGATGGGTTGAAGTTGATGGAAGGAGACCCATTGAAAGGAGAGAATTAAGGCATTTCTCATCAATCATCACAAAGTACAAAGGAGTAACTTGATGATTTGGAGGAACTTGGACGAAGAACATGTTCATGAACCAACGAGCTTGTGCATCTTTCGTATGTACCAGATGCAAGCAATTCATGATAAAGACCCTCTAAATAGCAACCAATAAGGAAAACTACCGACAAAGGAGAGGAAACCACCAAAAAGGCTAATGTCATCCAATAAATTGCATGAATCCCAATGTGTGAATATATTTCTTGTCGTTGAAAACAAGGGAAACCCCCCAGTCAACGACCAATGAGGAGATGTCGACTGTTGGGTTCAAGGTTACCTACCCATAATGAAAGTAGGACCAGGGTGCACGATAGGACTACAACTTCATGTAACTCTGAGACACACTGAGGGTATGGTCGACATGCAAAGTCAAGAGTTATGAGAAATGGTCGACATAGGCTTATAGATGTCCTTTGAAAAAGAGCATGAGACATATGGAAGACTCTGGCAGTATAGACTCAATGATGAAACTTTGTGATTCAGGAGGCACCAATCAAACTCTCCATAGGGACTGGAATATTAACCAGTTGGAGAAGTAAACTCTAAGTAACGAGTTCAACTTCATGAGGTCATGATAAAACCAAACTTTGGATGACAAGTGGACTCAAAATTTTGTGCTCTGTTTAAAGGCGAAACGATTGCTGCCAACATGAGATAATATTATTTTCGCATCCGTCTTTTTTTTTTTTCATAGGCAAATGAATGATATGATATAGAGGAGGAAACATGTGTCGCGAGTAAGCAACTGTTTCCAGCAATGGAATAGTCCTATGCTTAATGCAAGGAGGTCCATGCATGATATGGAAACTCAGGGAAATGTTTCCTCATATGGTACATGGTGTCAAGCTGCAAAGGATATAAACAAGGCTCTACTTGGCTAATGATGCAAATTGCTGAGATAATATGATTATGATTCAAAAGAAGGAACCGACAATAGGCTCAATACTACGGGCGATAGGATGAGATGCAATTACAAATTAACTCCAAAGAATGTCATTTTTCATAAATTTAGTCTACTTGGTCTGAAAAAGGGTTAAAATTACACCAAATAGACATCCTTTCAAATCCAATTTATGAGTGTGAAAGAGACAATTTCACTCAGCAATCTTTTCGCTTTTTGAGAGAGTCTAAAAAGAGCTTAAACAAGACTCGATGATTTTGTTGTAAGCAACATATCACGAGGGAGGTTAGGTCTCTCATGCAAGACTTTTGTGGAAAGTCAACAATTCAAAGACAACTGACACAATCTTGGGAAAACCCAAAGATTTCCAAGTCGAGGAGGATAAAATACTTGCAGAGGTTACCTTTTTCTAGAATATATTGAATAATTCCCCTTATCTGCAAGGGTGTAGAAGAAGGAAGTTGAGGTTCCACAAGATCATTCCAGTCAAAGGAAACCACCCTAGGACTTGGAGGGAGTGTACTCAGAGAGAGTAGAATTCTCCCTTGTTCAGAAGGTACAGAGCTAGAAATGCTAAGGACCTGGTCGAAGGATGCATCACCCTCGAAAATAAGAGTGGGATTGACCGAAGATTGCATCGGGAATGTCCCTTCCTTAGACTTGTCACTCTCCAAGAGAAGAGTGGGATCGACCAAAGATTTCATCAACACGACCACTTCTTTAACCGTTCGTTGAATAGGATGCGAGACAACAATATCAAGAGATGCATCACCCCCCAAAATAGGAGTGGTGTCAGTTGAATATTTCATCGACATGATCGCTGGTTGAATAGGATGTAAGACAACATAGTCAAGAAACACATCACCCACAAAAATAAGAGTGGTGTCAGTTGAAGATTGCATCAGCATGACCATTGTATCAACCAAAGAAGGACTAGAATTTTGGGAAACTAAAGATGACTTAGAACCTGAAGGGACCCTAGGAAAGGACCACACTTCTTGTACCACAACAGTAGCAGGGCACAAACGAGTAAGGTGATCTCCTTTGCAAAGCCTTCAAAGGAACTTGGGCTTACGTTTTATATATCTAGGCTTCTCAATCATATGAATTCCCCCATCATGACTTTCAATGTGTTAGCACTAGGAATCACCTTCAGATTGCATGGAAGGAAAGCCCAGTACCCATCAGGTTATATGTGAATGTAAAATTGTTTTAAGGGATCAAATGGAAAAAACTCAAAATGATAATGTTCCAACTTAGAAAACGGGGCTAGCATGCACTAGCAATCAAGGGCTTGGCTAAATTCAATAAGTAATTGGGAGTGAGTATAAACAGAGGGAAGACTCCGATGAGAGGAATGTAGGGGTTGCTATAAACATCAGGTATACAAAAAACCTAAGGAAGAAAGATTCTTAACACAAGATCTTCTTGAGTTCAGAACTTAAGGAAGCTAAAGAAACATCATGATAATATAATGATCAAACATACAACATAATATCACCACAACCATTCATGTGAATCATTCAAAGCATGAACACTTTAGCATCATATGCAAATAAGTCGAAAGAGAAGATTATTTCTATTAACCAATATGTCTTAAATCTAGTACATAGACAGTTCACAGTAACTTCATCAAAATATTACAGTATAAGGGAACCTTTCTCAACCATTCGAACCCACTAAACCATTTTATCTATCTATTTATAAAAAAAAGGGAGGCAACAACTGGAGGTACGAGCTGGCCTCCTTCCTATGAAAATCTCTAAGAATTTATTTCATTCAACAACTTGAATAACAACCTATGCTATAAAATATGAAAGTGTTGGTTACTAATACAACCAATCTTCAAACTAACTTTATCCTTGTTTGCTATGCAACTCCTTGTTTTCCGTGTGTCCTTCAGGAGCATGTAGTTGTCATCATGCTGCTAGCTATTGTTTCTACAGTTCTCTGCATCATCAGTTATCCAAAAATTTGTTAGCTTGACCCTCCTAGATTCCTGGTGTTTGTTGGTAGCCTCTTTGGGTAGCACTCTGAGTAGCACGCTTTATAGTGCCTTCACCAAATTTCGTAAGAATCTCTAGCATACTTCAAAACTAAACTAGTAGAAAAGGTAGCGCCATACCTTCCTACCCCCTATGAAAAATTTGGTCTCTGGGAGATTTTAGATAGCGAATTTCAGTAGCGCCCACTCTAGTGCATCTATGTGAAAATTCCATCTCTGCCAGAAATTCGGTAGTGAATTTAGGTAGCGCCCACTGTGTGTCTCTATGAAAATTTAGGCAGTGCCATAAAAAACGCAACACCTCCAGCTTGGACATGTGAAGAGAAAGTAGCAACTTTCAGTAGCATTAGCACCATTATCTTTAGGTGATTTGGCAGCACTGTAGGTAGAACACCAGTGGGACACCAAAAATAGACTATTCTGTAGTGCCATAGCGGCATGGAATTTCGGCATTCTTACTGCTGACAGAGTTAGTTCTTCACAAAAAGCCCAAAACTTAGAACAATAAGCACTTAGAAGCCTGTATAGGTGGCAGAGGTAATGTTTCAAGAACAATTTATCTTCACAAAAAGGAACCATCCTAAAAAATAGGGCTCACCTTTCACTAACTACTTTGTTACCCTGACACTTAACCTAACACTCTTTCTTGTAGGAGGAGGATCCTCATTTGGCACAACAAGCTTCTTCCTTTTATTAATTACGGGCTTCTTCAGTGGAGCTATGCTCTCCTTGACTATTGGTGTCTCTTTTTCGATAGCAACTTCAACCAATACCTGCAAGTTTCTTTGAGCCACTTCATCTTGAAAATGATGCAACTCTGCTTTGATCTTCCTATTCTGAGACTGAAAGCCTATGTTCTGCCTATAAAGGTTTTTGAGCTATCTATGAAGGGGCTGAGCCTTTCTTACTACAAACCTTGTCAATTCAAGGGTGTGACTGTAGCCATCCATGAGCTCTTTCATCTTAACTCTGTCAGACATGGATTTTGTTTTCAACTGAGCCACCTCCTTCCTAGCATCCCTAAGTTGCTTGATTAATCTTTTGAATGTCTGAATGTCAGGTGGAGTAGTGACATGCACAGTCTCAACATGCTTTTTCATGGTCTCCTCTTCTTGCTACATAGGAATTTCCTTGTCTGTCTCATCAAGCTTCTTGATACCAATGCCTTTACCCTTCTTCTTTTGTAGGATAGAGGATTTTGGTAGGGACTTTCTTCATAAACCTCTTTAGGAAATGATGATCTTGTGAAAGGTTTCCTACCCTTGGTATTGGTTGATAGAGGAGAAGAGGAGAAGTGTATCTTCTTCCCTTTCTTTGCTACAGTTTTAGTAGTAGAAGAAACTTCTTCTAACTCTGGTCAAGGAGGAGGTGAAAAATCTCTCTGTGGAGAATGACAAGCTTCCTCCTCAACTCCTGTGACCTGCTTGATGACCTCTGAAACTTCAACAAGAACTCTACCCTTTCTCTTCTTACTGGTACCTGCTTTAGCAACACTGGTGGATGATAAAGGGCTTGCATTCTGTGATTGAGGAGTGGCTGCTATATCCAACTTGAAGTGGGAAGAAACAACAAAATGTTCCCATGAGATATATTTCTTACCCAATTCTTTAGAGACTAGCATTCTAATCAATCCAGAGTGGAAGATGCTAGTATCCACATCCTTAGACTTGGATTGAATCCTGTTTGACATCTTACCTATGCTCCTTAACAAATAGTAGGGAATAGTCATTTCAATTTTACCAGTAAAATGCAGCAGAAGCCTTATATGGTACTGGTACAATGTGTTAAACCTTCCTTCACATGTAAAGTATCTCTGAATGATCTTCAATATCCCGTCAAACTGTTCAATAAGATAATTCCTTGGCACACCTTTAGACAAATCACTGGATTGTTCAGTCTTAAGGAAATCTTTGGCATAGGTTGCATTCAAAGCCATGGATTTAAACCATTTCTCACCTGTGATAGGGATTCCTGTTGAAGCTGAAATAAAGGCCTCAATCACCTCAAATTCTAAATCCCCTACCTTGGTTCTCCTACCATCAAAATTTAAGGCAAACTGCCTTGTCACCTCGGGATGGCCTCTTTGCATATTCTGGTAGAAAGAGAGGCATCCCACTCTTTGAAAAACTTCTCTTGCCATGGGCTCTGTCTCAAAAAGATGCATATCCATAGGTTTAGTTCTAACTAACTTGCCCCCCTTATGTGACTTCTTCATCCGAGGAGCCTCCATAGCTTAGGATGAGAGCTTCTTATGGATATGGGGTAGTAATGATGAGGAGGACCTAAAGTCGAGCTTCAAATGGACAAAACTGCACTTTTACAAGAACTTCCCCTTAAACCAGACTGATTGCTAGTAAGCTAAGACTTGGCTATGGAAATCCCTCCCATAGATTTTTGCAGGTATTGAACACTTAGACAATGACATGGTACTCTGTAATTGGTTGTTTGAAGCTGGGTAGAAAATTCTCGACTCAAATGTCAAAGGAAGCAGGGGAGACACAATGTGGTTAAGCATCGCCTTAGGTAGCGCAATGTGTATGCAGAGGATAGAACTATTTAGATGTTGTGAGATCAGTAGCTATGGTGGGCGGTATTAGACTTTGACATATAGGTAGTGAAGTTCATAGGTTTGAAATGGGAGGCGACAAGGATAAAATGATGTGAAGAAAGGTCTCCCTCAACTATGGAAGCTCGATAATCCAAAAATTTGAGCGTTAATTCTCTTTGAAAATTTATGTGCAGAGGAGGAAACATGGGATACCTATGGAATAAACACTTGTTTGAAGCCTCAACGATATTTTAGAATGAATTCATGAACATCTCGGCCTCCGACTCTACCTCAGCATCGGATCTGGTAACACTATTTTCAATTGGTCAGAACTGAGAGTTTGCGCAGCGCAACAATCTTGAGTTTTTCAAAATCACAAATCGTTATCAGAGCTCGTAAATACGAGATCTTGAAGGCATCTTTTTAACCAACTTATGGCGCTGAAAACAAGGAAAATGACATCAGAGTTGTAATCATAACTCAAGATGGAAAATGATGAATGAGAAAGGCACTACGAAAACTCCTGATGAGTGGGCAGCGCTCCAATTCAAAAAATGATTGGACATGTAAGAAAAGGACAACAAGGCATGGATACGAGGGCATGAATGAGGAAAAGGGTCTGTCAAATCAATCTAGTCTTGGAGAGGATCGATCCTAGTGACAAATCATAAGGGGGGATAAAAAATAAGTCATGAAAAAAAATGGTCCTAACCAAATTCACATGAGGATCAAAACATAAGTCATGACTTAACACTTTATTTATCAAGGGGGTCCTATCAAACACAATTTTAAAAGGGGTGAAAATTAAAAAATAAAAATCTAAGGCTTAGGAAAAGATGGAAACAAACTAAAAAACCCAAGGCAACTTAGTATGATAACATAGTGGTTGGTGAAATGCTCCCATTATGACTTGCATAGGCTAATAGTAAATCTCCAACATGAATTGCAGAAGTTGGTGATGAATTCCCAACATGACTAGCAGAGGTTGGTGATGAACCTTCAACATGACTAGCAGAGGTTGATGATGAATCCCCAACATGACTAGTAGAGGTTTGTGATGGATGTGTCGTGTGACTAGAAGTGACTAGATTTTTTCCCCCAACATGACCTGCATCAGCTAGTTGTTGGTATTCAACTGAATTGTAGAGGTTGTCTACCAATCTCCAACATGACTATCATAGGTTGGTGATATAATGCCAGTATGACTTTCAGTGACTAGACTGGTGGCGGTTGGTTGCGGCATTTGAGACCAAGGTTTTGGGAATGAATGGTTTTGAGAAATTGTAGGCCAGGAAGGGTTCTAAGGCCAACTAATAATCAGAGAGCACACCAAGGTAAATAAGAAAGGACAATGCACATAAAAAAGATATAGTGGTTGAAAAAGGGCCTCCCTCCCTAAAGTAGGTATTCCTCGCCCAAGAGGAGCCTGAGATTCCCTTCAAAAGATCGAAGGTATCAAAATCAGTTATAAGGACCCTCATGGGCTTAACAACGTAATCGGTCAGATCCCCTCAGAGAGGTAATCCTTCATAAAGTTTGTGTGCTATTCGAACCTTATCTGACTCAAGGTACCTGCAGAATAACCCCTGCAAGTAACCTATGTGGCTACCTATGTCAAGCAACTAAGCCACCACAATATAACCAATGTGCAGGAAAACAACCGTAAGTCAAGTCGATTGTATGGGCAGGGTAAAAAAGTCCAAAATATCAAAAGCATTGCCTCTCACAGAGGTAAAGGTACTAGCAACACTCCCATATATGAATAGATGCCCAGAAATATCGCTATCACTAAGAAGGGATTGGAGGGATATCTCCTCAACCAACTTCGCGTGACCCCGGTGTGAGCGGAGCATCCTGACGTCACCAATTGTACAATGGATTTCACCACTCCCTTATTCATTCACATATGTTGAGTTTAATAGCCTTGGAGAACTTTACTCACAAAATTCTATTCCAAGGATCTAAATCTTAAGTTAGTTTGTGCACCCTCAAAAATAAAATCGTTTCTAATCAATTTTAAATTTATCAGCGTTAATTTTAGTGTCTTTGTTTACTCAAAATCTTTTGTCATGAAACTGATGATGTTATGACTTAGCAAGTAAAAGAAATGAATATGAATATAATGCAAAGTCCTAACTTCAATTCTTAACAAATGATAGGATTTTCAAAATGCAATTTTCAATTCAACTCTGTGATTTCAAATAATATGCAATCTTTATATAGATGTATCAATATCAATAATAAGAACCCAAAAGATAAAATGCCATAATGAAATTTTTTTTATTTTTTTATTTTCAATATAAAGGAAATGAAAATGCAAGGATTGAACAACAACTTGATATATAAACCCTACTATAAGAAAAAGAGACAAACCAAGAAGGATATCAAGAAGCGAACACCTAGCCCAAGATGCAAGGACAACCAATTAAAAAGATGATGAGAAAGACAAACCGCCCAAAAATTCAACCAAAGAATGGTTTCCCATCACTCTATAGGCACTTAACAGTCATGACAGCGATCCAAGAAGAATCAACAACCATCAAAACTTACCCAGCAAATACCAAACTCAACAATCAAGCAAACAAGGATGATGTACGTGACTATTCAGGAGAAAATAAGGTATATACACCCCCTACATAATGATAGCTCACGTATGTACACGTTTGTCAAGGGAAAACCTACGTATATGTATTGAAACACTGGAAGGTTAAGGATAAGGCCAAGAATCTCAGACTCAAAATGAAAATGGGTTGTCAAGAAATCAAATGAAAATAAACTCAAGATAACCGAGAGAAATCACCGGATAAAAACACTCCAAACCTCGAAAATAAGATTCAATCCCCAACATGGTCGCCAATTTTGTTACGAGGAAAATCACTCTATGGCATGGGGTAAACCAAAAAAGACGGAAATGACTGTAGAAATCGACTCTAATCTCAAGTATGCTATATAAACAAACATGCTAACAAGACAAGATAAAGAGCCTACCTCGTCGAAACATTCGATGAAGTCCACCTTTGAGCACTTGACCCAAAGCTATATACCTGCAACTTGTCCTCAACAACCAATATACGCACGCATATCGTGATAATATAAAAATTTAGCACATATAATAACATAATCCATCAATATTCATTAAAATATTCCCATGGAATAACAATTCAAATATTCGCGAGACATTAATTGAATGAGAAAACAGTATTTCAATTAAAATGTAATCAATAGAAGTGTATGAATGACAAACTTCTATGTTGGCACATTCTGAACTGAGAAACTAAGTCCCTTCCAGCTGAGCCTCCACCACTTCAATCCTCCTCCAAAGTCAAACTCATATAAGAGAGATAGTGAGGTTCTCCATCAAATAGGGAAGAGCTTGGGGGTTAAACAATGTGTTCAGACTTAAAAGGACAAAGGGGTGCAGACTCAATATGAAGTGAATAATTTTTCCAGTATAACTTTTCTCTCAAAGTTGAATTATTCTCCCCTTTTTTCCACAACTTGGATATGGCCCATTTATAGCCTTCAAATGGAACTGAAGGGTCGAGTCGGAACATTTCTAGTACATGGAAGGTCAAGGATCATGGATCTCGTGACATGACATGGAAACTTGACACCATTTTTCAATTTTGGTCACAAAACATGATGTATGTAGGCTGTAATGGTGTAACCTATGTATACGCATGTTGTATAGATATTAAGGCGCGTATATGTGGAAAAATATGTTTTTTAGCTATGGGAATTTCAAAAAGGGGACTTCAAGTCTACATAGGGAAATGGAAAAGGCCTTCTAAGCAATTTGCATGGGGTGAGGCAAATCTTGAGATAACAGGAACACGTGCACATTTCTAGAAATGTGCACGCATTCCTAATGTGACAAATTTAGAAAAACCCGAACCTACACTCAACGTGCCACATATGCACATTCCCAGGAATGCATGCGCATTATCAATAATGTGACCACGTTCTTGTTGGACCTTGACCAAGTTTTGGGAGATCCTTGGTCAAGTTGACCTATTTTGGGACTTTGATAGCCTGTCGAAGACGGAGCACAAGACAAGGCAGAGATCGCAGGATCTCGGCCCCTTTTTGGGATTTGGGAATATGTAACGGGAATGGGATGTTGGCCCATGGGTTTACCCATGTTTAGGCCTATTTTGTAAAGTATAAATAGATGTCTAGGAAATGTAAGGAGAGGGGAATAGGCATCGATGTGATGTGAGACCGATAAGCTAAGTGCTAAGTGCAATTTTGGTTTGTAGATTCTCTGTGCATATTGTGAGCAACTTGTAGATCTAAGTGTGAGTGGTTGTAACAAACTGTGAAAGGCTTTGTGCTAGACCTATCTTGGGGAAGGAGGATTTTGTGAGGTGCGTGCAAATATCATATCCTATGCGGAGTAGGGTTTTTGTGTCTCTATGCATGTAGATGACTGATTGAATCCAATAAAGAAGAAGAGTTGGTGGACGTAGCCCCAGGGTGGGGGTGAACCACGTAAATACTGTGTTATTCTTCTTTGTCTGATGTTCTGATGTATTTATGTGTTATTTTCTAAGTGCTTGATATATATAGATAGATAGATCTGTTTATGCTTTGTGTTTATACTGAATCTGGATGTTAGATCTGATATAGGTGAATTTGCTTAGTGCTTGAATCTGCTATATCTGATCCATTTATTTATGTTAAGTGCTTAAATACATTATATCAGGGTGAATGTTGTGATGCTTTGTTTTATCTGTGAAGTAGATATTGGGTAAATAATGATAAATTAATGGTGCTAAGTGATCTATTAAGTGTTATAATCACAGATCTGTGTCCCAGCTAAGTTTGCAGACACCTAAGTCCTACAACCACCCCTACCTCTACCTTGGGTGAGACTTCATCTGCTTCGCAGGTGTTTCCGAAAGGGTCAGTAGTTAGGGTTTTGTTGGTGCATTGTTGTAGTGTTTAACCTTGGGTCTACCCCTATGACAACAAATGGTTCCGTTGCTGGGACCTAAAACTGTAATTGTTGAGAACTGAGGAAGAAGAATCTTTGTGCAAAGATATGACCTAACATTGTGAAAGCTCTGTGCATAGATCTGTTGCTCTAGTGCACATAACTCTACTTAGTTTGACAATCTCTGTGCTAAGGAAAACAAGTTTGATCTGAAGAAAAGAGGCAAGATCTGAAAGCTTTGTGCTATGAGAAAGGCAAAAGTGAGTCTTTTTTATTAAAAGAGGTAAGACCTGAAAGCTCTATGCTCTGATAAAGGTAAGAATATTGAAAAGTTCTAGATATGAAAGCTTTTTGCTCTGTAGAAGTAAGATAAGTGGAAATTTTTGTTTCAATAGTATGGATATAGGTATGTTTGATAGATTCTATCCTAGCTTGAAAACTAGGGTATTAATAGATTAAAGAAGATTTGATATGAGTAGATCTGATTAGAATAGTGAAAAATATGTTATACCTATGCATAGAAAGAATATTTGGACTAATAAGTGTATGCATGACCCTAGAAAGAAATGTTTGCATGTTAGTTACCATGATTCTAGCACGCAGTACAGGAAAGGTTGGGTATCATTTAAAAGAAATAGAGGATTAACCCTCTGTTACAGTTGTAGAAGACCGGGACATCTTGCTAAGGAATGCCCTAGGAGAAGACCTAGTTGTCTTTGTTGCAAAGCTATGGACCATGAAGTATTGGATTGTCCTAGAATGATTTCTAATCTTTAAGGAATGAACATGAGACAAGAAAACCCTAGGGAAAATCCAGAAGCTAAGATTATGACAAAATCCCAGAAAGAAACAGTGAAGGTATTGCTACAGATGAAAGAAACCCTGAATGACCACCAACATGTCAGATTATCAGAGATCTTCAAAGAAAAATAATTCCTTGAAGCAAGAATAGGAGACTTCGACATTGACTGTGTTCAAGATGAGGAAACACAGTTGAATATCATGACAGAGAGAACATGGGAAGCTATAGGGAGGCCTGATATGATTCCTTCATTGGGAGGAATATGACTATTCAAAGGAAAGATGATAAACCTATGTGGAAAGCTTGATCGAATACCTATGAATGCTAATGGAACTTCGAGAGAGGAAAATTTTGAGATTATTAAATTTATTGAGAACAGTGCCCCGTTTACCATGCTACTAGGAAAACCTTGGATTGAAAGAGATCAGACCAGAAGGCAAGGAGAAGAAGAAGCTTTAGAGAAGAAGAAGCAAGAGTTAAAAGAATTCATGACTAGAAGGATCACACGCTTGATTATAGAACAAAAGAACAGATCAAAGCTATTTAAAACTAGAGACCCATATGTTGAAGTTGCAAGAACACTAGAAGACTTGCAGAAGATTGAAATACCTATGCAAAATAAAGAAGAAGGATCACCCTCGAATCTTAGGAAATAATCTCAACAGCGCAAAGTACCTATGCCAAAAGAAGATAAGAATCATAATGGAGAAAGGCCTACTGAGATGAAGCTCATTGGGAAGAAGGATAGAAAGCTAAGTAAGAAGAGAGCTACGATCGACAAGTTGCAGAAGGTTCTAGAGGGAAGCTTGCAGAAGGAAAATTTGCAAAATTGGAGCTTCGTCGGGATATCAGAACAATGACACATGGCACTTCTCCATGGCAAATAAATATAGCCGTTGGGGCCATTATAACCGTTAGACCAATGCTCTGAACGGGTATAAATACATTTATGGACAGACATCTCGCCATCCGGGCATTGGGACCGCGCCACAACGGACAAAATAGAGCTAATGAAGGCTTCATACCCGTTGCAAGCAACCTGTTTCCGAGTTACCTATTTATCCCATCGCGCCATGCACTGAGAACACTTTTTCTAACTGAGAGTTTGAGCGCACAAACTAAGTTGATTTTTCACAGTGATCATCGTGCTCTTGCTCTCTATCCCATTACTGTGTCTAAGTTACCTTCCAAACCTGAGATTGTTAACCTCGAGTGTGTATGTCAGACGAGTTGAGCGTTGTAGAAAAATATGTTGAAGAAGTTCTGATCAAAATCATGACTGAAAGAGTCATGTCAATGTCTACAGGTGTACAAGCATCATCGATGAGAGGACTGCCAACCTCTCCATCCATTGCTCGTGGTGCCGGACCATCCTGGCCATCAGATGTAATATACCAGATATAAAATATATGCAGAACAAAAATAAAATGCTAGTAATGGCAAAATAACAACAATATAACCAGAACATTCACCACAATAACACTGAAATGATATAAGAATAACAATAGAAATAACACTTTGAATATGAAAGCAATGTTCACGGGCCTCTTCGAGGGGGAAACCTCCAATTGAGAAGAGCTCTATTACAATAATATCCAAGCTAGGGTTCTCATACCCTTGACTCCTATTTATACTAAAAAGAAACATCTAGAGGAAGATCCTTCTAGAAGTGGAAGCTTCTATTAGGTCTTCTTACATCCACCTTATTCTATTTTATTGAAAGGCCTTATTAATATTGACCTTTATTACATCCAAATATATTTTTCTACCTATGTGTGGGTTAGGACCCTAACATGTCCGCCCCCTTAAAAACAACCTTGTCCTCAAGGATTGAGATGAGGAAATTGCTGCAGAATGGTAGTTGGTTCCCAAGTGGCGTTTGCTGGAGTTGTATCTTTCCACTGGACTAGCACTTCCTTGATGGTTCTCTGACGTAGGTGACGCTCACGCTGGTCCAAAAATTCTTCTGGTTGTAGCCAAATGGATCCTTCTTCAGCTAACTCTGGAAGGTTGGTTTGAATTTGGCACTTAGCTTCAATCACCTTCTTTAAGCATGAAACATGAAAAGCAGGATGTAGCTTTGAATGGATGGGAAAAGCTAACTGATAGATGAATTGTCCCACACGCTTGAGCATGGTATAAGGACCATAAAATTTTGGTGCTAGCTTCTGATAATGCTCGGCCTTGAGGGAAGTTTGCTTGTAAGGTTGCAGTCAAAGAAACAGTTGATCCCCTTCTGCAAATTGATGTTCAAAGTGACCTTGATCTGCTAGTTGCTTCATGCAATTTTGTTCCATGACCAAATTCTCTTTGAGGGTACAAAGAATAGCCTCTCGAGTTGTAAGTGTTAGGTCAACCTCCTGGACCTTCGAGGCACTCGGTAAGTATGAGAGAACTGAAGGCGGCTTCTGTCCATATACCGCTTCAAAAGGAGTCATGCATGTAGCTGTATGGTATGAAGTGTTGTACCGCCATTCAACTAGGGGTAACCATTGACCCCACTGATTTTTCTTTTCCGAGGAAAAGCACCTCAAATATGTTTCCAAACACTTGTTGACAACTTCTGTTTGGCCATCAGTGTGGGGATGATAAGTTGTGCCGAGATGCAATTATGTGCATTGTATCTTAAACAGTTCTTGCCAAAAATTGCTTGTGAAAGTTGGGTCACAATCAGAAACAATAGAGTGTGGCATTCCATGAAGCTTGAAGACCTGATCCATGAAGATTTTATCCACCGTGGATGCTATAAATGGGCGTTGAAGGGCCCAGAAATGAGCATACTTGGAAAGGTGATCAACAACCACCATGATGATGGATTTATTTCCCGATTTGGGTAAGCTGGTAATAAAATCCATAGAGATATTCTTCCAAATAGTAGGTGGAATCAGGAGTGGTTGTAGTGTGCCCGATGATTTGACCTTTGAGTTGGCGTTCATTCATTTCAGCCCGGGTCAATTTTTGGATCTTTAGTGGAGCAGAGGGAGTAGTGGGATTTATTGGTTTAAGGTGAGGGATGAAGGAGGGTTTTTGGTTTTTAGAATATACAACCTTTTATGCTTCTTTAGATCTTTTGGTAGCCTCCACCCAACTCTCAGGCTGAGACATGAGGACATGGGCCCTAATTTCATCCTTGAGGCTGTTGATAAAACACTCTCGGAAAAAGGCATCAAACATGCCCTCTGTTCTAGAAGCCAGGCGCTCAAAGGAAGCTATAAAGTCTTCCACTATTCCTAATTGTTTCATCTTTGTCAAATGACCCAAATGGTTGGTGTTAGTGTCAAAGAGTTCATAAATCTTTGCCACAAATTGTGTCCAAGCAATATACCCTTGACGCAAATTTTTTCTCCATTGCCACCGTTGCCAACGTTCTTGATCTAGATGGAGAACACCATACTAGAATTTGGCCAAGTCATCTGTAATGTTGTATAAAGAGAAGTAATGTTCCATTTGGGTTACCCAACCAGTGGGGTCCGAGCCATCAAATTTGGTCACATCCACCCGTGGAAGGCATAGGTCACGTTGAAAGTGATGGTTCTGCAAGGTATGGGAATGAGAGGAATGGTCATCTTCAGTATGTGGGGGTGAGGAAGATGAAGGGTTATCTGTAGGGATATGCAGTTTGGTGCAGAGTGCTGAAAAGACTGATTCAAGCTGGGTGGTGAGGTCTTTTTTTATTTCGCCCATTGAGGACTGCATGGTTGTATTAATGGCGGCAACATTGGCACTGAGTTGTTTCACTTCTTGTTGGGTCTCAATGAGACCAGATTTCAAGGTGTTGAAGTGAGATTCCAAGTCTTGGCTATGAGTATGGGGGAACTGAAAAGGGCCGGGTGGGGTAAAAACATTTTGCCCAAAAAATGATATGGATGAATGTGATAAGGGCGAAGAGATGAATCTAATGGAATAGGTCTGAAATAATGGTGAAAAAATTTCCAGACTTTTTTTCTTTTTTTATGGAGTTATACTTCGGTCTGAAGAATACTACAGAGAGGAAATGCCCAAATGCTTAACCAGAAATAAATGTGTATTTACTTGGAAACCCGAACACAGTTGCATGACAATAGATCTTGTTTGTTTTAATTTGTTTATGTTTCTATCCCCCAAGGGTTAGGTATTCAAAGGTTCTACAGACAAGGATTTGCTTTGTGCTATAGCTCTCTGATATACATGCAGGGTCCAACAGTAGTACTCGGCCCAATATCTTAGGGCACTAACTAAGGAGGATAGACCGTACACTTAGCCGTACTACCTGACTACCTAGGTACTAGATAGTATCTTCCCGAGTGTTGTTCTTGGTGACACTATAAAAGTCAGGAGGTTGATCGGTTTATCTAAAGAGGGCTTCATGTAATCTAGGCCAATCCGTACACAGGTGTTGTCTGATGTGCTACCACTCGAAGGGGTATCAACAGGGGTTACAAGGGTGGCCAACATATGTGCTCTTAAGTACCACTTGTATTTCCTACGTGTATGAATCCCTCAACCATGGGTTTATGCACGTAACAATAGATCTTTGTGTCTTAAAGATGCCGGAATACATCTCTACCCTAAAAAAAAAATTTAACCCACACTTTCTGCTGAGGAAAGTGCTCTGATACCACTTGTAATATACCAGATATAAAATGTATGCAGAACAAAAATAAAATGCTAGTAATGGAAGAATAACAACAATATAACTAGAACCTTCACCATAATAACACTGAAATGATATAAGAATAACAACATAAATAACACTTTGAATATGAAAGCAATGTTCACGGGCCTCTTTGAGGGGGAAACCTACAGTTGATAAGAGCTCTATTACAATAATATCCAATCTAGGGTTCTCATACCCTCGACTCCTATTTATACTAAAAAGAAGCATCTAGAGGAAGATCCTTCTAGAAGTGGAAGCTTCTATTAGGTCTTCTTACATCCACCTTATTTTATTTTATTGAAAGGCCTTATTAATATTGACCTTTATTACATCCAAATATATTGTTCTACCTATGTGCGGTTTAGGACCCTAACATCAGATGAAAAGTGAACCAAGCACATGGATGATCTAGAGAATGCCAAATTGATCCCGACCTATTACCTGTCTATATTCCACCCCTGAGCAGCGCAGTAAATTGAGACATCGTACCTAGATATTTTGAATACACCTTGGTTATGACGTACCTCCCGAAGGGGATACACACAGTTCGAGCAGACCAAGATAAAATTGTTGCATTGAAGTTTAATAAATTCAACCTTGGAGATCGCAAAGTCTATAACATGCTCACCCCACATAAGTACCTGACCAAAACTAAGGGGAAGAATTCGAAGATAATCCCCCAGTCGTGGACTATGAAACTAGCGTAGTCCACCCTCCTGAATGTCATGAAGATTCCTCACTTTGGACGACACCAGGAGGTGAATGCATGTGTCAATTTGTTGCTGTCTTTTTACCATGGCGGCTATTTGTGGCTAAACATCCGTATAATAGTTGATCGGACATTGATCAATCAGATCATAGGGTTGAGTATGCAAGGACCTAATCCACAAGATTTTTACCCCAAGAAAGAAATGGATATCACTCTAGCATAGAAGATCAAAGACACTTATGACGATGTCAAGAAGGGCACATGAGGCTACAAGGTAACTTCTATCTAGAGTGGCACAGTTCGCCTTGCCTTTCATTTGATTGGAGGGAAGTTAGTGTGAAAGAACCGACCCACCCAAGTCACTGGTTTTGTAGTCTACCTGATAGGGAAGTGCACGGAAGGCCTTTAGATGAACTGGGCAAAGTACCTGGTGAATCAGTTGGAACTCAACTGCAGAGAAGCCTAGGATCAAGGATATGAATTTCATTTCAGCTGGCTCTTGATCCTTGTAGCCTTTATTTCCTGGGAGATGTTGGAAGGTACAAACTTCTTGGACATCAAGCCTTTTGAACCACTGGTTGCGAAGTTTAGTACACTATGGTACTGAAGCGACATGAATAAACAGTGGAATTCAAATGTTGTTTTTCATGCCTACTATAATCAACTGAAGATAGCCATACAGTCTGAGCCTTGCATGACTTCGAACACTCTACACTGGTTCAGGCCTTTAATGAAGTTAAATGCAGATCGACATTTTATTTACATCACAACGTGCGCCAACAAACATAAGCAATAGCTTCAATCCTACTACAAGTTGATGGAGGAGAACTTGGAGGAGATCACAAAGGACTGGTCAGTAGGCCTCCTTATTCTAGTAGACCTTGTGGAGATATCTAACATCGACAGTCCAAAAACAGCACAGGACACACTCAGACCAAGTAGAACAAAGAATACCAAAGAGGTCCAAGAATTAGACATCACATCCGTGAATACTAATTTCATATCACCAGAGCAAGGAGGTGATGGTGAAGAGTTAGATGTCAGAGAAGTCGAACATAAGAAATGAGATGAGATTGATCCCTTGAAGAAGAGGAAAGGTTCACCTCCGAAACCTTCCTCCCTGAAGAATTTGAAGAACACCATGACAGTGATGTAGACCATCCTCACCTCTGATGACTTCGAATTCCTCAGAGTAGCCATGCAAGATGCTTCACTGTAAATAACAGAGAGATAAGAAGCAAAGCAAGAGGAGATGTATGATCGAATTGAGACTAAACTCCAAGGGGTACAGTAGGCCCTACAGTCTAGCCGCATAGTCTCCACTGCGCCATGAGAACCCGAATTGGGAGATGAGCCAGCTCAACTCCACCACCTAGCTGACACAGTCGAATCTTGCCTTCGATGAGCACAGGAAGAAACAAAGCAAGCCACCTAGGATTTGATACAAGTACAAGAAGTACTCGTAGAGAAATGCAGTTCTGTGGAACAGGAAAATATTTCTCTCCGAGTGAAGTTTGATGAAGAAAAAGCACAACTATAGCAAGAAAAGGAACAGTTTCTCGCGGAGAAACTTGAAGTAAAAGAAGCGGTCAACATAGAAATTTTCTCTGTGACAGTCTTAGAAATCAAGGCAGAAGACCGAGTTACACAACAGGTGAACCAAATCACAAAATACATCCAACAGCTACAACAACACATAGCAGATATGGAGCTGCGCACTGTACCTGAGACCCCACAAGATGTACCAAAGGGAAGAAATCGCCCAGAGTGCAGTTGAAAGGATAAAATATCTTACCCTGGAATGTAAGAAACTTAGTGATCACAGTTTCCATAACTATGAACAACTCACAGAGAACCCGGAACTGAAGGCAGTGGAGTCGCAGCTCCAAGAGGTGAAGTATCAAGCCGAAAAGATAATGTGCTACTAAAGTCCCTGTCAGCTGTGGAAAGAATGAAGTGCTCCTAAGAGTAGCGACCTTCACAACCGCAGATCCATACTATCCAGAGTAGAGTTATGGAGGTAATTGAGAGGCTCCAACCCGTACAAGACAAGGCCTATCAATTGTTTACAAAGGTAGAAGGCCAAGGAGTAGAGTTAGAGAAGGTTGTCACTATAGCTGAACAACGTCTAGAGGGACCTATAAATGATGCATTCATCCAAGAGTTTGTTGAAAAGGAGGCCGTAGCACAACAACAAGTCGAGCAGCTCGATCCAAGATCGATTTGTTTGAAGCAGAGCTAGTCCGACCAAAGTGACTTGGGATGAGTCATAGGTGAGTGTTGGGGACCTGTTGGCCCTTGACCAAGTTTTGGGAGATCCTTAGTCAATTTGACCTATTTTGGAACTTTGACAGCCTGTCGAAGACAGAGCACAAGATGAAGTAGATATCATGGGATCTAGGCCCCTTTTTGGGTCCTTTTTGGGATTTGGGAATATGTAACGGGAATGGGATGTCGGCCCATGGGTTTACCCATGTTTAGGCCTATTTTTTAAATTATAAATAGATGTCTAGGAAATGTAAGGAGAGGGGAATAGGAATCTCTGTGATGTGAGATTGATAAGCTAAGTTCTAAGTGCAATTTTGGTTTGTAGATGCTCTGTGCATATTGTGAGAAACTTGTAGAGCTAAGTGCAAGTGGTTGTAAAAAACTGTGAAAGGTTTTGTGCTAGACCTAGCTCGAGGAAGGAGGATCTAGTGAGGTTCATGTAGATCTCTTGTCCTATGCGGAGTAGGGTTTTTATGGCTCTGTGCATGCATACGACTAATTAAAGCCAATAAAGAAGAAGAGTTGGTGGACGTTACCCAAGGGTGGGGGTGAACCACGTAAATATTGTGTTATTCTTCTCTGTGTGATGTTCTTATGTATTTATGTGTTATTTGTTAAGTGCTTGATATAGGTAGATAGATAGATCTATTTATTCTTTGTGCTTATGATGAATCTAGATGTTAGATCTGATATAGGTGAATGTGCTTAGTGCTTGAATCTGCTAGATCTTATCCATTTCTTTATATTAAGTGCTTAAATACATTAGATCAGGGTGAATGTTGTGATGCTCTGTTTTATCCGCGAAGTAGATATTGGGTAAATAACGATGAAATAATGCC
>ML842716.1:45590-68369 GCA_009831015.1 Picea engelmannii
TATATTGTAATAAATATTCTAAACTTGAGATTTAAAGTGAATGTAAGCATGACATTTAAAAAAAAAAAAGTGTTTTTCATCTTCAACCCTCTTAGTTCTATAAAAATGATAGATTAGTTAAACTTACAACATTTTAAAAATTACTCAACACCCTATTTCACACTTAAAAGGTTAAGAAAACCTCTATTATAATATATATTCTAAACTTGAGATTTCAAGTAAATGTAAGTATGACATTTAAAAGAAATACTTTTCATCTTCAACTCTCTTAATTTTATGAAAATGATAGATTAATTAAACCTATAACATTTTAGGAATTACTCAACATCCTATATAGCATTGGAACTTATGTAAATTTATTTTTATTTAAAAGATATTAACCCTTTTTCATATAATTATATTTAATTAATAAAAAAATTAAATTACTTTAACTTAAAAACAATTTTTTTTTTATCTCTTCTCACCATTCTATCTCTTTCTGGTGTATCGAATTTCCTGCTGCTGTCTTTTTATCACCCTTTGTCTTTCATAATAATTAATACTAATAATTAGTACAAGTAGACGAGAGAGAGAGGCATGTGTTGCTTTAATCTTCTTTCTGTCCTGCATGACAGTGTACTTTTGAAGAGATTAATATATCTATAAAGGAGCAGTTTTGTCTTTCATAACAGGCTTATGTACTGTGGAATGGACGGCCATTTTTGTCTTTCATGATGAACTCTACGTAGCAACGAGAATGAAAATGACGACATTTTGCCGTTCTATTGTTCTCGTCTCCGAATCTTAGCGTCCATTGGAGTTTTTTTCATTTCAATTTGAATGTTTGGATGTTTTTTTCAATTCATTTGTATGGATTGTAATATATAAATTTTATAGGGTTATGAAGTATGATCTAAAATTGTTTTTGCTTGGTTAACAGTTTTTTTTATTGAAATTTAAAGAAACAGTGTAGTTTTCCTTGTATAATGGTGATGAGTCGATTTTTTTTTTTTCCCTGAAATAGGTTATGGTGTGGTTTTCCTTGTATAATGGTGATGACTCACCCCTCCTCAAAAGTTTTTCTTGAATAACCGTGGTGAGTCACCCCACATTCTCCAGTAACAACCAATATAACTCCTAAATTATAAAATATTTTCACACTATAAAAAAAATAATATAAATTTGAAAAAGCCAATCAAATTTGACCGTTTAGACTACTACAATGCCAGTTCAGACAATTTACCCATCAAATTCTATTCCTATCCTGATGGACAAGGTGGAACCAAGCTATGAAATGTCATGGTAACACTTTGCTCTGTCATGTTAAGGAGGTTCTTTCTGAAGCAGTGGGCTAACTAGTGAGCAATCTTCCCTGCAGAGTTACTTTTCCAGCAGGTTTTCCGACGGTTTGTTTTTAAATTTCAAGCCAATCCAAAACTTTGATAAGCATTTGGGTTGATTTAAAATAATGTATAACCACTGAAGTAAAGTTTTGAAATGCAGAAACATTGATCCGTACTAAACTCAAACTACCTCTGAAAATTTAACCTAACCATTTTTTTAAGTTGAAAAACAAAACTTAGAAGAAAAAATTACTCCGAATTAGCTTACTCCCTTTCTGAAAACCTGAGCTCTAAACATACTTTTCATAAATGTCGATCTATCACAAATTCCACTTGCATTTAATGCAAATCTGTTGGCGCTTCTGGGAAATAATTAAAGCCGTCTGGACGCCGGGTTTGTTCCAGAAAGAATTATTGGACAATCATTGCCCGTATGAGCACGTGAGCCAGAAATTTATTGATTGACCCCTTCATTTTCCAATTTCTGACATATATTGCGTGGGAGCTCATCATTTTGCTCCGAATCTATAGCGGCCGCTCGTAAAATACACAAACTCATGAAAATAATTTTAATAAGAATTCTCCTTTTTTCGGTCCAGAGTGCCTGAGTTAACCTGAGACACATAGGCACCAATTATCAAGTAAAATCCAAACAAAAATGGACTTAACCAGTTGAGATAAATAACCTTAGACCAACAAACAAAATTATGAAAAATATAAAATCAGATCTTACAAATTATTATTGGTATGAGATCTTTCTATTTTTCTTGCATTGAATGCCCTCCTGGACAGAATAATTGTCCAGATGAGTGCAATAATGCAGCTTTGGCCATTTTCCCATTCGCAATGATTTGATTTTTGTTTGTAAAAGTCCTAACACATTCAATCTTGACTGCAACCCTAGATTAGCTGGAGTGGTTTAAAAATTATCCAAATTTGATGTTTTTTCAATGGTTTCATGAAGCTCAGGGAGTTTTGGCCTGAAACAAATTTAGTTTTAAGCAAATTTATCTTTACCATATTTCAATATCTTAAAAATACATTTTATATACCAAACAAAAAGTCCAGTGGATCTTTAAAACTAGCACAGCCACATAATTGTGGCTGATCAACGTCGAAAGATTGATAAGATGAAAAGAATTTTTAAGAGAATATATTAAATTTTATTATTGATTAACAAATAAAAGGTTGAGCTTCTGGTGTTAATATTTTAATTTCTGTTAATCACTTAGGTGGTAATCAGTTAGCTATCAAAATAATTTTTAAATATGATTAGGTAAATGTAAAAAAGTAAACACATAAATGGATGTCTTTATAATAGCTAAGAAGTTAATGATTGAAATCACAGCCATTTATTTTCTGTGACTACTAAGAATATTCCAGCCATATTTAATCCTGTCCATAGTAAACTTATTAAGCACTAAAACCCTATTAAATCTGCCCATTGTCAATAGGTATACGCCTTTCCGCGTAATGAGTAATTTTTTCCATTTTTGAAATTATTTATGTTTTTTATTTTTTTAGGAGGGTTGTTTAAAATTAGATAAAAAATTCAAAAAATTGTAAATTTCAGTGTTTGCGATTGTGATTTGAGGTTTTTAAAAACTCTAAATCTATTTATGTATTAAAAACAAGATTAAAACAATATAAAATTGAGATTTCCATCACAATTATCATCAATTATGATAATTGTGATGGATAATAATTGCTAAAAATAAAAAACTTAAAAAAGTTTAGACTAATACCTTCCTAAATTATCATAATAAATCACACACATGTTTCATAGAAATAGGAGTGACTTAATTTTTTTTCAAAATATACTAATACTTGGCATGGATTTTGATATGATTTCGGTAGAATGTATGATTTTTTACATTCTACCTAAATCATATACATACACTTAGAGAGTTTTGACTTGTTATATATATATATATATATATATATATATATATATGGATTTAGTTTTTTGGAGTTTTTATAGGCATATTTTTAGATTAATTTTTATTGAAATCTTATAAAATATTGATGTAACCCTAAGTTTGAGTGATTGAGTCTGTATCAATCTAGGGTTCTAAGGAATTTTGAGAATCTAGGGTTCTAAGAAATTTTGAGGATGTTGAATCCATATATACATTAAAAATACAATTTAAACAAAATAAAATAGAATTTCACCCAATCCTTTTTACTGATTTAGATGAAAAAATTCAAAAAATAAAATATTTAAACAAACTGAAATTTGTTTTTGGTATGAGATGGTACGATCTGCTATGTTTACATAAATGTGAAACATGGCGCCATCGTCCAAAATAACTCCACCGTCAAATTCTGCACCAATCTGCATCATTGAAAATGGTTCGACTTATCCGCAACCTAAATATAATGACGATGTATTTTTCCATATTTTTTTTATCATTAAAGGTTCGAATTATCTCTAACGTAAACATAAATATGTGTGATTCTTTCAACGTGATCTTCTGTCATTGCACCCACCTGTGACAACACTTGGAGACTCGTCGTGCTGCGTTGTTAAATGGAGGACATTTACGAAGACAAAATTTCACTATGAATGCTGGTTCATTAGATCAACAGGTAAAACGTTTTCGCCCCTGCAGTCTTACTGTTCTTGAGAGTTTTATATATTGTTTTCGAAGTTGTATCAGTGCATTGATTGTGGGGGTATGTGAGACTGTTTTTGGTTTTTGAGAGTAACACATGGTTGCTATAGTTAGTGTGAGATGGAGGAATAGTTCGTTCCTTGGCATGCTATTTGGTGTCATGTATATCAAGCATTACAACTTTTTGCATTTCTTAACTTCTACAGGTTTTGAAGATTCGTATGGTGGCTCTCGTTTTATTTTAAGTTATAATAAGGCCTTAATCACAGTAAGGTCGTCCTAGAATTACTGGCGTTGGGACTCTATTGATTCACAGAGTTGACTTCCATAAACTAGCAGAGTTCGAAATATTCAAATTTTTACATGGGTTTACTAAACAAGAGAAGATAGGTTGAGGGCTGTTCATGGTGGCAAGATTGGAGTCTTTAGGCAAATCAGATAACTAGGGAATTAAAAAGGAACACTACGGTTTCTCTGTGAAGGCTTAAGATGGGTAAGGTTTCAGCTTCAGAAAATAAAGGCCTATATGGGGAAGCACCCAAGGTTCCGAAGCTTGAGATTCTTAATCAGAAGCTTTCAGTTGTGCCACTAGTGTTTCTCATATTCTATGAAGTTTCAGGTGGACCTTTTGGTGTTGAAGATTCTGTGAGAGCCGGGGGTCCTCTTCTAGCTATTTTGGGCTATCTCATTTTTCCATTGATATGTAGTGTGCCGGAGGCTCTTGTGACCGCCGAAATGGCTACAATGTTCCCTGAGAATAGTGGTTATGTTGGGTGGATTTCTGCAGCATTTGGCCCATCCTGGGGATTCCAACTGGGGTGGTGGAAATGGCTTAGTGGAGTTCTTGGTAATTGTCTATATCCTGTATTATTCTTGGACTATCTCAAATCACTTGTTCCGATAGTGGGTAGCGGGTTTCCGAGAATCATGGCCATTTTGGCACTCACCATTGCACTGACCTATCTGAATTACAGGGGTCTGACAGTTGTTGGTTGGGCTGCAGCTTGTCTGGGAATTTTTACTCTTCTTCCCTTCTGTGTTATGATGATACTTGCAATACCAAGGCTTAAGCCTTCCAGATGGCTCGAGATTGATATGAAAAAGGTTGACTGGAATGTTTTTCTCAATATTCTATTCTGGAATCTGAATTACTGGGACAACATAAGCACACTTGCAGGGGAGGTAGAGAATCCAAGGCAAATTATCCCAAAATCCTTATTGTTCGCCGTAATTCTTGTTGTAGGTACCTACTTGATCCCCCTCCTTTCAGTCGTTGGTGCAATAGAAGTTGTTAGAGACAATTGGAATGATGGCTACTTTGCAGAAGCCGCCTACCTTTTAGGTGGGGCATCGTTCCAGTGCTGGATAGCAGCAGCAGCTGGTTTGTCAAACATGGGTTTGTTTGAGGCAGAAATGAGTAGTAATTCTTTTCTTCTTCTTGGAATGGGAGAAACAGGTATGCTTCCTGCAGTGTTTGCGATCAGATCAAGATATGGAACTCCTCTTCTGGGCATTCTGTTCTCGTCTGCAGGTGTACTTTTACTATCATCATTGAGTTTTCAAGATCTTGTAGCAGCTCAGAATTATCTGTATTGCTTTGGTATGTTTGCAGAGCTTGCTGCCTTTATATGGTTAAGAATCAAGGAGCCAGGAATTGCTCGCCCCTATAAAGTTCCTCTTGGAACTGTTGGAGTTATTATTCTCTGCCTACTACCTTCACTGCTATTGGTTTTGGTTGTAGCAATTGCTTCCTTTAAAGTGATGGTTGTCAGCATCATTGCAGTTTTAATTGGGCTTGTACTGAGGGCATGTTTTGCGTTTGTGAAGAAGAAGAAATGGGTGAACTTTGTGACAGTTTCAGAGCTTCCATGTGCTCACTGTGATTTAATAGTGCCCGATGCAGAAGTTGGGTTGCTTTCAGCTGAGAGTACCTAAAATTTTCCAATAGAGTACATGACTTTTTTAGATTCTTTCTCATTGCAGAGGAGGGTGAATAATTGGTGTATTGATCTAAGAGGAGTTTGACTGTCTCTAAACAACATATGACAAACGTTTCTTCAGCTAGAATCCCTGGAACTCCCAGGAACCTTGGGGGCTTGAATAATACTGTGGAGAGATGGACACGGCCTGCAGTGAGGGGTAATCTTATGCTTATTTCTGTCTAAGGTAGATGCATGGTGAATCTGATTCTAAATCAGTCATGTACTTGCAAGAAATTAATTCTCTATTTTGGTGATGTTAAGTATATCTGAAATAGTTGAGACTGGTGTTTGTCTTGTGTGTCTTCAAAATCTTAGGACTTCTTTAATTTCGTTCATTCACTGGTAGAATTTCATCAACATATAACTCTGAATAATGGGTAATTTGTGCTTATTTTGGAGGGGAAGAAAATTATCACCATTGGTTCAAGTTTGTTCACTTTTTCCTGATTTTTTCTGTATACATGGTAGCAAGTGATTCACTCCTAACAAGTTCATTGATCTAACTTGTTCAACACAGAAACATTTAGTTGAGATTTTTTTTAACTTACCAATCTCTATGAAATTTGGAAGTATTGATGTATGTACTTGAACATTATTAAAATTGAACCATGGGCAGCAGCAACAAACATTGATCCAGTCGTTCTGTTCTCCTGGATTTATAGTTAAACAGACATTTTATTCTTAGAATTTTGCAAGTATATGATTTAACGGACCATTTGTTAGCTTGAGCGAGTTAGTTTATTGCTTTGAGCCACATAGGTTCTATGCCTTGAGACATACTCAATAGGTCTGTGCCACTGTTGACCTCTAATGATTTCAAGGAACCCATTGACCTTATGGTTGATAAGAGGAGGTTCATTGAAGAACTAGGAACACCTTGCTTAGGCAAGCAAATAGACAAAATCTTAGTTTATAGAGATAATATCTATCACTCTCAGAGATTTTTGGAAAAGAGGAATGAAGCCCTCGCATCACGACTAGTTCTGTGTGTTCGAGTGTCTTGAGGAAGCCAGAATGGTAGTTGAAGAACCAATCCTTCTTCTCTTTTTTATCTTGAAATGTCTCCAGCTTCTTTAATGCCTGCAGAAAAAACACACTTAAAAGAACAAATAATTTTAGAAAAGTCGACTTTCTTTGCTGGCAAGAAGTTAAAATTAAAGGTTTAAGCACCAATCACTTTCCAGGGCATTTGATTGCTATTGCATCGCTTTTTCCTTAACATGAAGAAGGGAAAGACAATTATCCTTTAGTGGCCTTTAGCTCTAAAGAACAAATTGCAGGGAAAGACGATTATCCTTTAGTGGCCTTTAGCTCTAAAGAACAAATTGCAGGTTAGGTTTTGAACTCTATGTAATTTATTTTTTTACTTAAAGAGAGTTACTTGAGAAAGTAATCTATGGTATTAAAAGCATGAAACTAATCTACGAGCTGAAAGGATGAAGTTATAGTGTCAATGATGTCCAAGAAACGACAAACTTTGTGAGGATACTTTTATATGAAACGATGAAGAGACTACAAACTTTGTTTGGAATCCAGACTTATATAAATACTTTTATAATACTAAATTTATGACCTAATTCATATAATATTTTTTATAATTAATATAAATATATAAAAAAATTACAAGACCTAATTTATATAAATATTTTTATAATTAATATGAATACTTTTACATAAAACCAAATTTATATGAATTCAAATCAAATTTATATAAATACTTTTAATATGAATATCACATTTATATGAATATTTTTATACGAGATCAAATCTTAAGAATACATGACTTCTTCTTCGAGATATCTAAGCATATTTGAACTTCATATTTGGTCTTTATATTTCTAATCTCCATAAAAGAGACCAGTCACATGAACGTGGTATATTTTATTCAATTTAAAAAAACAAAAAAACTAACATCCTTTTAAGTCCTAATTTTTATTTTTAATTAAAGAAAAAATATACACGTGGAGAGTAGTTCAATTATAGAAAGAAGCTATAATTTTAATACATTATTATCCCACACTTTTGACATAGTTTGGGGTGTTAAGCATGCTATTCCAATATGCATTGTTATCCCATACTTTTGACATAGTTTGAGGGGTTAAGCATGTTATTCCAATCTTCCATACTACATCCTCTTAAAAAATAATATAAGAATTTAATAAATTTCATCTAAATACCTATGCTAATTTTAAAAAGTTCATCTAAAAACTTAAGTCAATCTAAAAAGTTGTTGAGAATATATAGTCAAAAAATTAAGATAAATCTAAACCATAAAATATGTAAATCATCCTTATTCATTTTATTCATTTACATGATTGGAATGTCAATATTAAAAAATTCATCTAAAAACTTGAGCCAATTTAAAAAGTTGTTAAGAATAAATAATTAAAAAATTAACATAGATCTAAACCATAGAGTATGTCAATCATCCATATTCATTTGCATGATTGGAGATGAAGTAAAAAAGATAAAATTCAATATGTCTACAATTAGAACTAGTATATCTAAATCTTATGTTAAAATGAAACCCTCATTAATTACTCAGGTTGAAATATATACGATAAGTACAAACCTAATTTGTATAAATGTGGCCAAAGGTTGCTTTGTCAAGTCCATGCAACCCATAATCTAGTTTCTTTGTCAAGATTTTCAACTTCTGCTCCTATAATAGATGTTCGTATTCAAAGCACGCAAAGCTTTCCATTCAATTTTTATGTCGTGAGGAAAATTTTAGGAATTTTGATAATCATGTCTCATCTACACCATTAATAGTTGTCTCATACCTTCTTCAAATGACCAACAACCATCATATCTGATCTCCACCACTAAAAATTGTTTGATATCTTCTTCAAATGGCCAACAACCATCCTATCCTATTGGAAAATATTGATTACTCTTGGTAATCAGTTTTGATCCCATGCAATAAATGGAGTAGGTAGAAGTTATCGACATGTTCTAGATAGATCATTTCTAGAACCTTCATGATAGTTATGTCTAGATGATTCTCAATATTTCTCAAGTTCTTTCCAGAGAAGTAACCATGTATAAATAAACATGTTTGGTGGATCAATAGATGCATACAAGTTCTTAGAGTCATAGGGTGTGTGCACAAAGCTGGTGGATGAAAACATAGCAATGGGGTGAGAAGGAATGATTACGAGGAAAATCACTCTATGGCATGGGGTAAACCACAATTGATGAAAATGACTACATAAATCAACTTTAATCTCAAGTATGTTATATAAACAAACATGCTAACAAGACAAGATAAAGAGCCTACCTCGTCCGGACGTTCGATGAAGTCCACCGTTAAGCACTTGACCCAAATCTATATACATGCAACTTGTCCTCAACAACCAAGATACAAATGCATATGGTGATAATATATAAAGTTAGCACATATAATAGCATAATCCATCAATATTCATAACAAATATGCCCATGGAATAACAATTCAAATATTTGTTAGACATTAATTGGACGAGAAAAGAGTATTTCTATTAAGGTGTAATCAACATAAGTGTATGAATGACAAACTTCTGTGTCGGCACATTCGGAACCAAGAAACTAAGTCCTTTCCTGCTGGGCCTCCACCACTTCAATCCTCCACCAAAGGCAAGCTCATATAAGAGAGACAATGAGGTTCTCCATCAAATAGGGAAGAGCTTGGGGGTTGAACAATGTGTTCAGACTTAAAAGGACAAAGGGATGCAAGCTCAATATGAAGTGAATAATTTCTCTAGAGTAACTTTTCTCTCAAAGTTGAATTATTCTCCCCTTTTTTCCATAGCTTGGATATGGCCCATTTATATCCTTCAAATGGAATTGAAGGGCCGAGTTATAATGTTTCTAGTATATGGAAGGTCAAGGATCATGGATCTCATGACGCGACATGGAAACTCGACACCATTTTTTAATTGTGGGCACAAAACTCGATGCACGTGGGTTGTTATGGTGCAACCTGCGTATATGCATGTTGTATAGTTGTTAGGGTGCGTAAATGTGGAAAAATATTTTTTTTAGCTATGGGAATTGCAAAAAGGGGACTTCAAGTCTACATAGGGAAATGGAAAAGGCCTTATGAGAAAGTTGCATGGGGTGAGGAAAATATTTCTATAACAGATACCCCCTAATGTGTGAGGTCAGAGGAGTATTTGTGATGGCCGAAATATATTATAATTCCAAAATGTGGAGTAATGGAGACCGAGCTGGATGAACTAGTTGCTCATAAGAATATTACAATCCATAATGACTTTTTTCACATGGCTGCCAATTTGATTTACACCGTAGATCCATGTGAAAATATACCAAACAGTTGTTCATGGCCATGAATAGGGAATACAAGGGTAGATACATGCCATAGGATGTCATAGTCACGAACAAAGCCTAGTGAAAACCAGTTTGAAGATATCTGTATACAATGAAGTACAATCTAATCTCCCAGGATCACTGAATTCATATAGGTACTGGTCCAATGAATGATAGCAGTAGCTCAGGAAAGATGCGAATATGAACTGACATCTTCAATTCTTCTACATGATCCACCAAAGGTGCAAGTCTACTTCATGTGAATAAAGGAGTTGAGGTCGAACACAATGAGACTTTGTTTGATTAACGATCATTAAGGTATATCGTTAACAAATGCGAGACAACCTACTGATGATGAAAGTAGGTATCAAGGCACCGAGTACATTCTTACAAGTGTGAATAAAGGAGTTGAGGTCGAAGACTTGAAGAATCCATTGATTAGGAGACATTGATATATTCCCAACTGTTGATGGTGAGAGAACCTTCCACTAATGACTACAAGCCTCTAGGTACTTATAGGACTCTAGGCCTCATTTCCAAAATAGATGGGTTGAAGTTGATGGAAGGAGACCCATTGAAAGGAGAGAATTAAGGCATTTCTCATCAATCATCACAAAGTACAAAGGAGTAACTTGATGATTTGGAGGAACTTGGACGAAGAACATGTTCATGAACCAACGAGCTTGTGCATCTTTCGTATGTACCAGATGCAAGCAATTCATGATAAAGACCCTCTAAATAGCAACCAATAAGGAAAACTACCGACAAAGGAGAGGAAACCACCAAAAAGGCTAATGTCATCCAATAAATTGCATGAATCCCAATGTGTGAATATATTTCTTGTCGTTGAAAACAAGGGAAACCCCCCAGTCAACGACCAATGAGGAGATGTCGACTGTTGGGTTCAAGGTTACCTACCCATAATGAAAGTAGGACCAGGGTGCACGATAGGACTACAACTTCATGTAACTCTGAGACACACTGAGGGTATGGTCGACATGCAAAGTCAAGAGTTATGAGAAATGGTCGACATAGGCTTATAGATGTCCTTTGAAAAAGAGCATGAGACATATGGAAGACTCTGGCAGTATAGACTCAATGATGAAACTTTGTGATTCAGGAGGCACCAATCAAACTCTCCATAGGGACTGGAATATTAACCAGTTGGAGAAGTAAACTCTAAGTAACGAGTTCAACTTCATGAGGTCATGATAAAACCAAACTTTGGATGACAAGTGGACTCAAAATTTTGTGCTCTGTTTAAAGGCGAAACGATTGCTGCCAACATGAGATAATATTATTTTCGCATCCGTCTTTTTTTTTTTTCATAGGCAAATGAATGATATGATATAGAGGAGGAAACATGTGTCGCGAGTAAGCAACTGTTTCCAGCAATGGAATAGTCCTATGCTTAATGCAAGGAGGTCCATGCATGATATGGAAACTCAGGGAAATGTTTCCTCATATGGTACATGGTGTCAAGCTGCAAAGGATATAAACAAGGCTCTACTTGGCTAATGATGCAAATTGCTGAGATAATATGATTATGATTCAAAAGAAGGAACCGACAATAGGCTCAATACTACGGGCGATAGGATGAGATGCAATTACAAATTAACTCCAAAGAATGTCATTTTTCATAAATTTAGTCTACTTGGTCTGAAAAAGGGTTAAAATTACACCAAATAGACATCCTTTCAAATCCAATTTATGAGTGTGAAAGAGACAATTTCACTCAGCAATCTTTTCGCTTTTTGAGAGAGTCTAAAAAGAGCTTAAACAAGACTCGATGATTTTGTTGTAAGCAACATATCACGAGGGAGGTTAGGTCTCTCATGCAAGACTTTTGTGGAAAGTCAACAATTCAAAGACAACTGACACAATCTTGGGAAAACCCAAAGATTTCCAAGTCGAGGAGGATAAAATACTTGCAGAGGTTACCTTTTTCTAGAATATATTGAATAATTCCCCTTATCTGCAAGGGTGTAGAAGAAGGAAGTTGAGGTTCCACAAGATCATTCCAGTCAAAGGAAACCACCCTAGGACTTGGAGGGAGTGTACTCAGAGAGAGTAGAATTCTCCCTTGTTCAGAAGGTACAGAGCTAGAAATGCTAAGGACCTGGTCGAAGGATGCATCACCCTCGAAAATAAGAGTGGGATTGACCGAAGATTGCATCGGGAATGTCCCTTCCTTAGACTTGTCACTCTCCAAGAGAAGAGTGGGATCGACCAAAGATTTCATCAACACGACCACTTCTTTAACCGTTCGTTGAATAGGATGCGAGACAACAATATCAAGAGATGCATCACCCCCCAAAATAGGAGTGGTGTCAGTTGAATATTTCATCGACATGATCGCTGGTTGAATAGGATGTAAGACAACATAGTCAAGAAACACATCACCCACAAAAATAAGAGTGGTGTCAGTTGAAGATTGCATCAGCATGACCATTGTATCAACCAAAGAAGGACTAGAATTTTGGGAAACTAAAGATGACTTAGAACCTGAAGGGACCCTAGGAAAGGACCACACTTCTTGTACCACAACAGTAGCAGGGCACAAACGAGTAAGGTGATCTCCTTTGCAAAGCCTTCAAAGGAACTTGGGCTTACGTTTTATATATCTAGGCTTCTCAATCATATGAATTCCCCCATCATGACTTTCAATGTGTTAGCACTAGGAATCACCTTCAGATTGCATGGAAGGAAAGCCCAGTACCCATCAGGTTATATGTGAATGTAAAATTGTTTTAAGGGATCAAATGGAAAAAACTCAAAATGATAATGTTCCAACTTAGAAAACGGGGCTAGCATGCACTAGCAATCAAGGGCTTGGCTAAATTCAATAAGTAATTGGGAGTGAGTATAAACAGAGGGAAGACTCCGATGAGAGGAATGTAGGGGTTGCTATAAACATCAGGTATACAAAAAACCTAAGGAAGAAAGATTCTTAACACAAGATCTTCTTGAGTTCAGAACTTAAGGAAGCTAAAGAAACATCATGATAATATAATGATCAAACATACAACATAATATCACCACAACCATTCATGTGAATCATTCAAAGCATGAACACTTTAGCATCATATGCAAATAAGTCGAAAGAGAAGATTATTTCTATTAACCAATATGTCTTAAATCTAGTACATAGACAGTTCACAGTAACTTCATCAAAATATTACAGTATAAGGGAACCTTTCTCAACCATTCGAACCCACTAAACCATTTTATCTATCTATTTATAAAAAAAAGGGAGGCAACAACTGGAGGTACGAGCTGGCCTCCTTCCTATGAAAATCTCTAAGAATTTATTTCATTCAACAACTTGAATAACAACCTATGCTATAAAATATGAAAGTGTTGGTTACTAATACAACCAATCTTCAAACTAACTTTATCCTTGTTTGCTATGCAACTCCTTGTTTTCCGTGTGTCCTTCAGGAGCATGTAGTTGTCATCATGCTGCTAGCTATTGTTTCTACAGTTCTCTGCATCATCAGTTATCCAAAAATTTGTTAGCTTGACCCTCCTAGATTCCTGGTGTTTGTTGGTAGCCTCTTTGGGTAGCACTCTGAGTAGCACGCTTTATAGTGCCTTCACCAAATTTCGTAAGAATCTCTAGCATACTTCAAAACTAAACTAGTAGAAAAGGTAGCGCCATACCTTCCTACCCCCTATGAAAAATTTGGTCTCTGGGAGATTTTAGATAGCGAATTTCAGTAGCGCCCACTCTAGTGCATCTATGTGAAAATTCCATCTCTGCCAGAAATTCGGTAGTGAATTTAGGTAGCGCCCACTGTGTGTCTCTATGAAAATTTAGGCAGTGCCATAAAAAACGCAACACCTCCAGCTTGGACATGTGAAGAGAAAGTAGCAACTTTCAGTAGCATTAGCACCATTATCTTTAGGTGATTTGGCAGCACTGTAGGTAGAACACCAGTGGGACACCAAAAATAGACTATTCTGTAGTGCCATAGCGGCATGGAATTTCGGCATTCTTACTGCTGACAGAGTTAGTTCTTCACAAAAAGCCCAAAACTTAGAACAATAAGCACTTAGAAGCCTGTATAGGTGGCAGAGGTAATGTTTCAAGAACAATTTATCTTCACAAAAAGGAACCATCCTAAAAAATAGGGCTCACCTTTCACTAACTACTTTGTTACCCTGACACTTAACCTAACACTCTTTCTTGTAGGAGGAGGATCCTCATTTGGCACAACAAGCTTCTTCCTTTTATTAATTACGGGCTTCTTCAGTGGAGCTATGCTCTCCTTGACTATTGGTGTCTCTTTTTCGATAGCAACTTCAACCAATACCTGCAAGTTTCTTTGAGCCACTTCATCTTGAAAATGATGCAACTCTGCTTTGATCTTCCTATTCTGAGACTGAAAGCCTATGTTCTGCCTATAAAGGTTTTTGAGCTATCTATGAAGGGGCTGAGCCTTTCTTACTACAAACCTTGTCAATTCAAGGGTGTGACTGTAGCCATCCATGAGCTCTTTCATCTTAACTCTGTCAGACATGGATTTTGTTTTCAACTGAGCCACCTCCTTCCTAGCATCCCTAAGTTGCTTGATTAATCTTTTGAATGTCTGAATGTCAGGTGGAGTAGTGACATGCACAGTCTCAACATGCTTTTTCATGGTCTCCTCTTCTTGCTACATAGGAATTTCCTTGTCTGTCTCATCAAGCTTCTTGATACCAATGCCTTTACCCTTCTTCTTTTGTAGGATAGAGGATTTTGGTAGGGACTTTCTTCATAAACCTCTTTAGGAAATGATGATCTTGTGAAAGGTTTCCTACCCTTGGTATTGGTTGATAGAGGAGAAGAGGAGAAGTGTATCTTCTTCCCTTTCTTTGCTACAGTTTTAGTAGTAGAAGAAACTTCTTCTAACTCTGGTCAAGGAGGAGGTGAAAAATCTCTCTGTGGAGAATGACAAGCTTCCTCCTCAACTCCTGTGACCTGCTTGATGACCTCTGAAACTTCAACAAGAACTCTACCCTTTCTCTTCTTACTGGTACCTGCTTTAGCAACACTGGTGGATGATAAAGGGCTTGCATTCTGTGATTGAGGAGTGGCTGCTATATCCAACTTGAAGTGGGAAGAAACAACAAAATGTTCCCATGAGATATATTTCTTACCCAATTCTTTAGAGACTAGCATTCTAATCAATCCAGAGTGGAAGATGCTAGTATCCACATCCTTAGACTTGGATTGAATCCTGTTTGACATCTTACCTATGCTCCTTAACAAATAGTAGGGAATAGTCATTTCAATTTTACCAGTAAAATGCAGCAGAAGCCTTATATGGTACTGGTACAATGTGTTAAACCTTCCTTCACATGTAAAGTATCTCTGAATGATCTTCAATATCCCGTCAAACTGTTCAATAAGATAATTCCTTGGCACACCTTTAGACAAATCACTGGATTGTTCAGTCTTAAGGAAATCTTTGGCATAGGTTGCATTCAAAGCCATGGATTTAAACCATTTCTCACCTGTGATAGGGATTCCTGTTGAAGCTGAAATAAAGGCCTCAATCACCTCAAATTCTAAATCCCCTACCTTGGTTCTCCTACCATCAAAATTTAAGGCAAACTGCCTTGTCACCTCGGGATGGCCTCTTTGCATATTCTGGTAGAAAGAGAGGCATCCCACTCTTTGAAAAACTTCTCTTGCCATGGGCTCTGTCTCAAAAAGATGCATATCCATAGGTTTAGTTCTAACTAACTTGCCCCCCTTATGTGACTTCTTCATCCGAGGAGCCTCCATAGCTTAGGATGAGAGCTTCTTATGGATATGGGGTAGTAATGATGAGGAGGACCTAAAGTCGAGCTTCAAATGGACAAAACTGCACTTTTACAAGAACTTCCCCTTAAACCAGACTGATTGCTAGTAAGCTAAGACTTGGCTATGGAAATCCCTCCCATAGATTTTTGCAGGTATTGAACACTTAGACAATGACATGGTACTCTGTAATTGGTTGTTTGAAGCTGGGTAGAAAATTCTCGACTCAAATGTCAAAGGAAGCAGGGGAGACACAATGTGGTTAAGCATCGCCTTAGGTAGCGCAATGTGTATGCAGAGGATAGAACTATTTAGATGTTGTGAGATCAGTAGCTATGGTGGGCGGTATTAGACTTTGACATATAGGTAGTGAAGTTCATAGGTTTGAAATGGGAGGCGACAAGGATAAAATGATGTGAAGAAAGGTCTCCCTCAACTATGGAAGCTCGATAATCCAAAAATTTGAGCGTTAATTCTCTTTGAAAATTTATGTGCAGAGGAGGAAACATGGGATACCTATGGAATAAACACTTGTTTGAAGCCTCAACGATATTTTAGAATGAATTCATGAACATCTCGGCCTCCGACTCTACCTCAGCATCGGATCTGGTAACACTATTTTCAATTGGTCAGAACTGAGAGTTTGCGCAGCGCAACAATCTTGAGTTTTTCAAAATCACAAATCGTTATCAGAGCTCGTAAATACGAGATCTTGAAGGCATCTTTTTAACCAACTTATGGCGCTGAAAACAAGGAAAATGACATCAGAGTTGTAATCATAACTCAAGATGGAAAATGATGAATGAGAAAGGCACTACGAAAACTCCTGATGAGTGGGCAGCGCTCCAATTCAAAAAATGATTGGACATGTAAGAAAAGGACAACAAGGCATGGATACGAGGGCATGAATGAGGAAAAGGGTCTGTCAAATCAATCTAGTCTTGGAGAGGATCGATCCTAGTGACAAATCATAAGGGGGGATAAAAAATAAGTCATGAAAAAAAATGGTCCTAACCAAATTCACATGAGGATCAAAACATAAGTCATGACTTAACACTTTATTTATCAAGGGGGTCCTATCAAACACAATTTTAAAAGGGGTGAAAATTAAAAAATAAAAATCTAAGGCTTAGGAAAAGATGGAAACAAACTAAAAAACCCAAGGCAACTTAGTATGATAACATAGTGGTTGGTGAAATGCTCCCATTATGACTTGCATAGGCTAATAGTAAATCTCCAACATGAATTGCAGAAGTTGGTGATGAATTCCCAACATGACTAGCAGAGGTTGGTGATGAACCTTCAACATGACTAGCAGAGGTTGATGATGAATCCCCAACATGACTAGTAGAGGTTTGTGATGGATGTGTCGTGTGACTAGAAGTGACTAGATTTTTTCCCCCAACATGACCTGCATCAGCTAGTTGTTGGTATTCAACTGAATTGTAGAGGTTGTCTACCAATCTCCAACATGACTATCATAGGTTGGTGATATAATGCCAGTATGACTTTCAGTGACTAGACTGGTGGCGGTTGGTTGCGGCATTTGAGACCAAGGTTTTGGGAATGAATGGTTTTGAGAAATTGTAGGCCAGGAAGGGTTCTAAGGCCAACTAATAATCAGAGAGCACACCAAGGTAAATAAGAAAGGACAATGCACATAAAAAAGATATAGTGGTTGAAAAAGGGCCTCCCTCCCTAAAGTAGGTATTCCTCGCCCAAGAGGAGCCTGAGATTCCCTTCAAAAGATCGAAGGTATCAAAATCAGTTATAAGGACCCTCATGGGCTTAACAACGTAATCGGTCAGATCCCCTCAGAGAGGTAATCCTTCATAAAGTTTGTGTGCTATTCGAACCTTATCTGACTCAAGGTACCTGCAGAATAACCCCTGCAAGTAACCTATGTGGCTACCTATGTCAAGCAACTAAGCCACCACAATATAACCAATGTGCAGGAAAACAACCGTAAGTCAAGTCGATTGTATGGGCAGGGTAAAAAAGTCCAAAATATCAAAAGCATTGCCTCTCACAGAGGTAAAGGTACTAGCAACACTCCCATATATGAATAGATGCCCAGAAATATCGCTATCACTAAGAAGGGATTGGAGGGATATCTCCTCAACCAACTTCGCGTGACCCCGGTGTGAGCGGAGCATCCTGACGTCACCAATTGTACAATGGATTTCACCACTCCCTTATTCATTCACATATGTTGAGTTTAATAGCCTTGGAGAACTTTACTCACAAAATTCTATTCCAAGGATCTAAATCTTAAGTTAGTTTGTGCACCCTCAAAAATAAAATCGTTTCTAATCAATTTTAAATTTATCAGCGTTAATTTTAGTGTCTTTGTTTACTCAAAATCTTTTGTCATGAAACTGATGATGTTATGACTTAGCAAGTAAAAGAAATGAATATGAATATAATGCAAAGTCCTAACTTCAATTCTTAACAAATGATAGGATTTTCAAAATGCAATTTTCAATTCAACTCTGTGATTTCAAATAATATGCAATCTTTATATAGATGTATCAATATCAATAATAAGAACCCAAAAGATAAAATGCCATAATGAAATTTTTTTTATTTTTTTATTTTCAATATAAAGGAAATGAAAATGCAAGGATTGAACAACAACTTGATATATAAACCCTACTATAAGAAAAAGAGACAAACCAAGAAGGATATCAAGAAGCGAACACCTAGCCCAAGATGCAAGGACAACCAATTAAAAAGATGATGAGAAAGACAAACCGCCCAAAAATTCAACCAAAGAATGGTTTCCCATCACTCTATAGGCACTTAACAGTCATGACAGCGATCCAAGAAGAATCAACAACCATCAAAACTTACCCAGCAAATACCAAACTCAACAATCAAGCAAACAAGGATGATGTACGTGACTATTCAGGAGAAAATAAGGTATATACACCCCCTACATAATGATAGCTCACGTATGTACACGTTTGTCAAGGGAAAACCTACGTATATGTATTGAAACACTGGAAGGTTAAGGATAAGGCCAAGAATCTCAGACTCAAAATGAAAATGGGTTGTCAAGAAATCAAATGAAAATAAACTCAAGATAACCGAGAGAAATCACCGGATAAAAACACTCCAAACCTCGAAAATAAGATTCAATCCCCAACATGGTCGCCAATTTTGTTACGAGGAAAATCACTCTATGGCATGGGGTAAACCAAAAAAGACGGAAATGACTGTAGAAATCGACTCTAATCTCAAGTATGCTATATAAACAAACATGCTAACAAGACAAGATAAAGAGCCTACCTCGTCGAAACATTCGATGAAGTCCACCTTTGAGCACTTGACCCAAAGCTATATACCTGCAACTTGTCCTCAACAACCAATATACGCACGCATATCGTGATAATATAAAAATTTAGCACATATAATAACATAATCCATCAATATTCATTAAAATATTCCCATGGAATAACAATTCAAATATTCGCGAGACATTAATTGAATGAGAAAACAGTATTTCAATTAAAATGTAATCAATAGAAGTGTATGAATGACAAACTTCTATGTTGGCACATTCTGAACTGAGAAACTAAGTCCCTTCCAGCTGAGCCTCCACCACTTCAATCCTCCTCCAAAGTCAAACTCATATAAGAGAGATAGTGAGGTTCTCCATCAAATAGGGAAGAGCTTGGGGGTTAAACAATGTGTTCAGACTTAAAAGGACAAAGGGGTGCAGACTCAATATGAAGTGAATAATTTTTCCAGTATAACTTTTCTCTCAAAGTTGAATTATTCTCCCCTTTTTTCCACAACTTGGATATGGCCCATTTATAGCCTTCAAATGGAACTGAAGGGTCGAGTCGGAACATTTCTAGTACATGGAAGGTCAAGGATCATGGATCTCGTGACATGACATGGAAACTTGACACCATTTTTCAATTTTGGTCACAAAACATGATGTATGTAGGCTGTAATGGTGTAACCTATGTATACGCATGTTGTATAGATATTAAGGCGCGTATATGTGGAAAAATATGTTTTTTAGCTATGGGAATTTCAAAAAGGGGACTTCAAGTCTACATAGGGAAATGGAAAAGGCCTTCTAAGCAATTTGCATGGGGTGAGGCAAATCTTGAGATAACAGGAACACGTGCACATTTCTAGAAATGTGCACGCATTCCTAATGTGACAAATTTAGAAAAACCCGAACCTACACTCAACGTGCCACATATGCACATTCCCAGGAATGCATGCGCATTA
Source organism: Picea engelmannii (assembly GCA_009831015.1). NCBI lineage: Eukaryota > Viridiplantae > Streptophyta > Pinopsida > Pinales > Pinaceae > Picea > Picea engelmannii. Next base: position 65,854 of record ML842716.1, read on the forward strand.
TCAATAATGTGACCACGTTCTTGTTGGACCTTGACCAAGTTTTGGGAGATCCTTGGTCAAGTTGACCTATTTTGGGACTTTGATAGCCTGTCGAAGACGGAGCACAAGACAAGGCAGAGATCGCAGGATCTCGGCCCCTTTTTGGGATTTGGGAATATGTAACGGGAATGGGATGTTGGCCCATGGGTTTACCCATGTTTAGGCCTATTTTGTAAAGTATAAATAGATGTCTAGGAAATGTAAGGAGAGGGGAATAGGCATCGATGTGATGTGAGACCGATAAGCTAAGTGCTAAGTGCAATTTTGGTTTGTAGATTCTCTGTGCATATTGTGAGCAACTTGTAGATCTAAGTGTGAGTGGTTGTAACAAACTGTGAAAGGCTTTGTGCTAGACCTATCTTGGGGAAGGAGGATTTTGTGAGGTGCGTGCAAATATCATATCCTATGCGGAGTAGGGTTTTTGTGTCTCTATGCATGTAGATGACTGATTGAATCCAATAAAGAAGAAGAGTTGGTGGACGTAGCCCCAGGGTGGGGGTGAACCACGTAAATACTGTGTTATTCTTCTTTGTCTGATGTTCTGATGTATTTATGTGTTATTTTCTAAGTGCTTGATATATATAGATAGATAGATCTGTTTATGCTTTGTGTTTATACTGAATCTGGATGTTAGATCTGATATAGGTGAATTTGCTTAGTGCTTGAATCTGCTATATCTGATCCATTTATTTATGTTAAGTGCTTAAATACATTATATCAGGGTGAATGTTGTGATGCTTTGTTTTATCTGTGAAGTAGATATTGGGTAAATAATGATAAATTAATGGTGCTAAGTGATCTATTAAGTGTTATAATCACAGATCTGTGTCCCAGCTAAGTTTGCAGACACCTAAGTCCTACAACCACCCCTACCTCTACCTTGGGTGAGACTTCATCTGCTTCGCAGGTGTTTCCGAAAGGGTCAGTAGTTAGGGTTTTGTTGGTGCATTGTTGTAGTGTTTAACCTTGGGTCTACCCCTATGACAACAAATGGTTCCGTTGCTGGGACCTAAAACTGTAATTGTTGAGAACTGAGGAAGAAGAATCTTTGTGCAAAGATATGACCTAACATTGTGAAAGCTCTGTGCATAGATCTGTTGCTCTAGTGCACATAACTCTACTTAGTTTGACAATCTCTGTGCTAAGGAAAACAAGTTTGATCTGAAGAAAAGAGGCAAGATCTGAAAGCTTTGTGCTATGAGAAAGGCAAAAGTGAGTCTTTTTTATTAAAAGAGGTAAGACCTGAAAGCTCTATGCTCTGATAAAGGTAAGAATATTGAAAAGTTCTAGATATGAAAGCTTTTTGCTCTGTAGAAGTAAGATAAGTGGAAATTTTTGTTTCAATAGTATGGATATAGGTATGTTTGATAGATTCTATCCTAGCTTGAAAACTAGGGTATTAATAGATTAAAGAAGATTTGATATGAGTAGATCTGATTAGAATAGTGAAAAATATGTTATACCTATGCATAGAAAGAATATTTGGACTAATAAGTGTATGCATGACCCTAGAAAGAAATGTTTGCATGTTAGTTACCATGATTCTAGCACGCAGTACAGGAAAGGTTGGGTATCATTTAAAAGAAATAGAGGATTAACCCTCTGTTACAGTTGTAGAAGACCGGGACATCTTGCTAAGGAATGCCCTAGGAGAAGACCTAGTTGTCTTTGTTGCAAAGCTATGGACCATGAAGTATTGGATTGTCCTAGAATGATTTCTAATCTTTAAGGAATGAACATGAGACAAGAAAACCCTAGGGAAAATCCAGAAGCTAAGATTATGACAAAATCCCAGAAAGAAACAGTGAAGGTATTGCTACAGATGAAAGAAACCCTGAATGACCACCAACATGTCAGATTATCAGAGATCTTCAAAGAAAAATAATTCCTTGAAGCAAGAATAGGAGACTTCGACATTGACTGTGTTCAAGATGAGGAAACACAGTTGAATATCATGACAGAGAGAACATGGGAAGCTATAGGGAGGCCTGATATGATTCCTTCATTGGGAGGAATATGACTATTCAAAGGAAAGATGATAAACCTATGTGGAAAGCTTGATCGAATACCTATGAATGCTAATGGAACTTCGAGAGAGGAAAATTTTGAGATTATTAAATTTATTGAGAACAGTGCCCCGTTTACCATGCTACTAGGAAAACCTTGGATTGAAAGAGATCAGACCAGAAGGCAAGGAGAAGAAGAAGCTTTAGAGAAGAAGAAGCAAGAGTTAAAAGAATTCATGACTAGAAGGATCACACGCTTGATTATAGAACAAAAGAACAGATCAAAGCTATTTAAAACTAGAGACCCATATGTTGAAGTTGCAAGAACACTAGAAGACTTGCAGAAGATTGAAATACCTATGCAAAATAAAGAAGAAGGATCACCCTCGAATCTTAGGAAATAATCTCAACAGCGCAAAGTACCTATGCCAAAAGAAGATAAGAATCATAATGGAGAAAGGCCTACTGAGA
>ML842718.1:9119-20561 GCA_009831015.1 Picea engelmannii
TCATTGTATGTATTTCCTATTTTACTTAATTCCATTTTCATTTTCTTCTATTTAAATTGGATAGTCAAAATCCCAGAATTCATCATCTCTTGATGCTCTCGGCTGAAACAATTTGAACTGTGTGTATTTCTTCCTAACTAATTCAGAATTCATTTCAGTAATGCTCTGATGCAGTTATTTGTTATCTCTTTCCTATTACACTCTGCTTAATATTATTTACAACTCAGATTCATTGCCTCATTTATCCTTTATCCTCTGAAGAGTTATATTGGCCAGTCAATGTTTTCATTCATATTCAGAATTTTGACTCCATAGCCCTAAGTGTCCCTCCTCTTCTTGGCCAACAAACTTTATTAAAACCCCCAAAACAAACCAAATCTAGCCACCGATTTCAAAAGAAATATCAAGTGACATGAGAGAGCCCTCTCTAAGTTGAGCAGGCTTGTAATATACTAGATATAAAAAGTATGCAGAACAAAAATAAAATGTTAGAAATGGAAAAATAATAGCAATATAACCAGAACAATAACACGGAAATGATATAAGAATAACACAGAAATAACACTTTGATTCTAAAATAAATGTTCACAGGCCTCTTCGAGGGGGCAACCTCCAGTCGAGCAGAGCTCTATTACAATAATATCCAAGCTAGGGTTCTCATACCCTCTACTCATGTTTATACTAAATATGTCTATCAAAAGAAGCATCTAGAGGAAGACCCTTCTATATTCAGAAGCTTCTATTAGGTCTTCTTACATTCGACTTATTCTATTTTATTGCAAGGCCTTATTAATATTGACCTTTATTACATCCGAATATATTGTTCTACCTTTGACCTTTATTACATCCGAATATATTGTTCTACCTATGTGTGGGTTAGGAACCTAATATGTCCTCCCCCTTCAAAACAGCCTTGTCCTCAAGGCTTGAGATGTGGAAATTGCTACATAATGGTAGTTGGTTCCGAAGTGGCATCTGCTGGAGTTGTATCTTTCCACTGGACTAACACATCCTTGATGGTCCTCTAACGTAGGCGATGCTCACGCTGGTACAAACCTTCTTGTGGTTGTAACCAAATGGATCCTTCTTCGGCTAACTCGGGAAGGTTGATTTGAATTTGACACTTAGTTCCTATAACCTTCTTTAAGCATGAAATATGAAAAACTGGATGTAGCTTCGAATGACTGGGAAAATCTAACTGATAGGCCACCTGTCCCACACGCTTGAGAATGGTATAAGGACCATAAAATTTGGGTGCTAGCTTCTGACAATTCTCAGCCTTGAGGGAATTTTTCTTGTAAGGTTGCAGTCGAAGAAACACCTGATCCCCTTATGAAAATTTACGTTCAGAGCAACCTTGATCTTCTTGTTGCTTCATGCGATTCTGTGCCATGAACAAATTCTCTTTGAGGGTACAGAGATTAGCCGCTCAAACTGTAAGAGTTTGGTCAACCACCTAGACCTTTGAGACACCAGGTAAGTATGAGAGAACTGAAGGTGGATTTTGTCCATATACCGCTTCAAAAGAAGTCATGCGTGTAGCTGTATGGTATGAAGTTTTATACCACCATTCAGCTAGGGGTAACCATTGAGCCCACTGTTTTTTCTTTTCCAAGGAAAAACACCTCAAATATGTTTCCAAACACTTGTTGACAACTTCCATTTGACCATCAGTCTGGGGATGATAAGTTGTGCTGAGATGCAATTGAGTGCCTTGTAGCTTGAACAGTTCTTTCCAAAAATTGCTGGTGAAAGTTGGGTCGCGATCAGAAACAATAGAATGTGACATGCCATGAAGCTTGAAGACCTAATCCATGAAAAGTTGAGCCATCATGGATGTTGTAAATGGGTGTTGAAGAGCGCAGAAATTAGCATACTTGGCAAGGCAATCAACAACCACCATGACGACGAATTTATTTCTCGATTTGGGTAAGCCTATAATAAAATCCATAGAGATATCCCTCCAAATAGCAGTTTGAATCAGAAGTGATTGTAGTGTGCCCGGATATTTAACTGTTTCACCCTTGTTGTGTTGACACACATCACATTCAGCGACAAAATTACGAATGTCTTGTTTCATACCATCCCAGAAAAAAGAGCGTTTGACCCTGTCATAGGTTTTGGTGAACTCGGAGTGCCCCGCTGTGGGTGTAGCATGAAGCTCAAAAAGTACCGTGGATTTAAGTTTTGATTGTTTACTTAAATACAAATGGCCTTTGTATCGAAGCTCATCATGGAGACAAGAGTACCCTGGGGAAGCTGGAGCATTGGACTGCAATTGTTGGATCAGATGTGAACTTTTGGGATCTTGTAGCCATTCCTGATGAATGGCTTGGAGCCACTCTGGTACAATGAAGGAAAGAGAAAAAAGGGATCTTTCATCTTCATATTTTCAGGAAAGTGCATCTACAACCACATTGTCTTTTCATTTCTTGTAAATGATCTCATAATCATATCCAAAGATCTTAGTCACCCATTTTTGTTTCTCTGGGGAGGAAATGCGTTGTTCCAAAAAATACTTGAGGCTTTGATGGCCTGTCTTAATTTGGAAGCGTTGCCCCAATAGATAAGGGCACCACATATCAACGACATGCAGAATGGCCAAAATTTCCTTTTCATAGATTGATTTTCCCAGATTTATTTTAGACATTTGCTTGCTAGTAAAGGCCAAAGGTCGACCCTCTTGCATAAGGACAACACCAATTCCTTTCCCCGAGGCATCACTTTCCAAGACAAAGGTCTTTGTGAAATCAGGAAGGGCTAGGACCAGAGTTGTGCACATGGCCATATTCAAGGTTTGAAAATCTTGAGAAGCTATTGGAGTACAAGTGAAAGATTTATTTTTTAGGAGTGCAGAGAGAGGTGCTGCAATCTATCCTTAATTCTTAACAAACTTGCGATAATAACCTGTTAAGCCCAGAAATCCACGCAAGATTTTGAGAGTCTTTGGGTGAGGCCAGTATTTCATAGCTTCAATAGTTTTAGGATCCACCTTGAAATCATCTAATCTAGGTGGATATCTGTGGCCACCCACCTTTTCCGACTGGCTCAAAACAGTTTTTTGGCAATTTTGGCAATTTACTATTTTTAGCAGTTTTTAACTTCTAGGGCCATTTTGAGGGCCTAAATGGATTTTTTTTTAGATAGACCCAAATCAATGATAGACAAAGGCATTATTGAGGGCCCAAAATTAATTGCATCGATGATACCTTTCCAACGGGCTATCATACGCCTAAAACAGAGATCGTATGCAAACGTTACGACCCCGGGAAGTTAATGCACCAACTTACCCAAACAGGGCCCACATGACTTTTGGCACTTCATCTCCTAGGTTTAGTTTTTTGGATGTCGAGGGTTTTTGGCATTCCTTTTTATTGTAAAAAGGCCTTCAGAGCCTCATTGTAATCATCTTCTTGCAAATGCGAGTAGCCGTCACATCTCTTCTCAGAGATAAGCTGCCACCATTCTAGCGAGTCTTTCACTTTGTATTTTTACAGTCTTTGTACATTTATTTCATTAATAGAAATCATGTATTACTGTATATCTGTGTTTATGGTTGCATCTCTAATACATTTATGTTATATTATTGAATATCTGTGATATCTATGTGCATTTCTTTATTATATCTCCACTCTCATTTTGTGTCGAAAATAATCTGGATCATCATCCTTGCCAACCAGATGACCCAAGTGCTCGACTTCTGAGGCGCCAAAAGAACATTTAGATAGTTTTAGGAAAATTTGGTGCTGAGCGAGTAGATGGAGAATTCGATCCACATGAGCAAGATGGTTTGTCCAGGTTTTTCTATAGATGAGGATGTCATCAAAGAAAACTAAGACAAAATGACGGAGAAAAGGATGGAAGACATGATTCATGAGGTTTTGGAAGGTGGAGGGAGCATTACACAAGACAAAGGGCATGACCAAAAAATCATAGTGACCCTCATGAGTTATAAAGGCAGTCTTGGGAATGTCTTCCTCTTTCATACATATCTAATGGTAGATAGAACGAAGATCAAGTTTAGTAAAGAGTTGGGCGCCACTCAATTCATCCAAGAGGTCATCAATGACAAGAATGGAAAATTTGTCTTTAATGGTAAGTTTGTTGAGGGCACAAAAGTCAGGACACATTCGCCAAGAAACTTCTTTCTTCAGAAACATGACCACAGGAGAAGAGTAGGGGCTCATACTAGGGCGGATAATGCCTGCATTAAGGATTTCCTAGACCATTTTATCAATTTCATATTTTTGGGAAAATGGGTGACAATACATACGGATATTGGGAGGAAGGCTTCTTGGTACAAGGGGAATGGAATGATAATGAACACCATGGGAAGAAGGGAGACCCTGGGGAGTGGAAAAGACCACTTGATGTTTAGAAAGGATGGATTGGAGGTCTTGCAGATTTATTCAACAGCTTCTCCATGCGATGGGAACTAATGATCTCAGGTGAACTGATAATGATGCCTTGGAACTTATATTGGTGGCCCTCCTAGTCGAATTGCATGGTTAATTCCTTAAAATCCATGAGAATGGGACCCAAATTCCTTAGCCAGTCTGCACCCAACACAATGTCACAACCGCCCATGTCGATAGCAAACATATGAGATTAGAGGTGGTAGTCACCAATTTGGAGATGCACATTTTCACAACGCCCTCCACATTTCATGGAGCCACCATTAGCAATCATGATTTGGAAATTATTGATAGCATGGATGTAGCAATGAGTTTCTTGGGAAATGTGGTGATGAATAAAATTATGGGTGCTTCCACTATCAACCAGAATGATGACCTTCCTATGCTTGATGTAACCAATTAGCTTGAGGGTTTAGGGAGCGGAGAAACCAGTGAGAGAATTGAGGGAAATGACTAGTTCTACTTCGGGAGGGTCTAAGGGAGGTGTTATGTTAGTGGTTTCAGGTGACTCAGACACAAGGGGAGTTTCAACATCCTCTTCCGAAATATCCTCTGAGATGGCCATAAAAAACTTTTGTTCCTTACACTTGTGGCTCGGGAAATATTGGCCATCACAATTATTACAAAGGCCTTTGAGTGGCATTCATCCATTTCAACCCTGGTCAATTTTTGGATCTTTAGTGGAGCGGAGGGAGTAGTGGGATTTATTGGTTTAGTGCGAGGGATAAAGGAGGGTTTCCGGTTTTGAGAAGATACAACTTGTTTTTCTTCTTTATCTCTTTTAGTAGCCTCCACCCAACTTTCAGGCTGAGCCATGAGGACATGGGCCTAAATCTCGTCCTTGAGGCCACTGATAAAACACTCTCGGAAAAAGGCATCAGACATTCCCTCTTTCCGAAAAGCCAGGTGCTCAAATGCATCTATAAAGTCTTCCACTGTTCCTGATTGTTTCAACTTTGTCAAATGACCCAAATGGTTGGTGTCAGTGTCAAAGCATTCATAAAGATCTGCCACAAAGTGTGTCCAAGCAATATACCCTTGACAGGAAGTTTTTCTCCATTGCCACCATTGCCAACATTCTTGATGTAGATGGAGAACACCATACCGAATTTTGACCAAGTCATCTGTAATGCCATATAAAGAGAAATAATGTTCCATTTGGGTTACCCAACCAGTGGGATCCGAGCCATCAAATTTGGTCACATCCACCCGCGGGAGGCATAGGTCATGTTGAAAGTGATGGTGCTGAAAGTTATGGGAATGAGGAGAATTTTCAGCTTCAGTCTGTGAAGGTGGGTCAGATAAAGGGTTATTTGTAGGGATATGCATCTTGGTACAGAGCATCGAAATGAGAGATTCAAGCTCGGTAGTTAGGTCTTGTTTGATTGCCTCCATTGAGGACTGCATGGTTGTATTGATGGCGACAACATTGGCACTAACTTGTTTCACTTCTTGTTGGGTCTCGGTAAAATTAGATTGCAAGGTATTGAAGCGAGCTTCCAAGTCTTGGCTACGGGTATGGGCCATGAGGAAGAGGGAACGAAAATGGGGCAGGTGGGGTCAATTTTTTTTTCTGAAAAATGATATGTATGAATGTGATAAGGGAGAAGAGATGAATCTAATGGAATAGGTCTCAAATAATGGTGAAGAATACTGCAGTGATGAAATGACCAAATGATTAACCAGGAAGAACTGTGTAGTGATTTGGAAACCCGAACACAGTTGCGCGGCAATAGATCTTATCTGTTTTAATTTGTTTATGTTTATGTCCCCAAGGGTTAGGTATTCAAGGGTTCTACAGATAAGGGTTTTCCATGTGCTATAGCTCTCTGATATACTTGAGGGGTCCACCAGTAGTACTTGACCCAATATCTCAAGGCACTAAATAAGGAGGATAGATCGTACCCTTATCCGTACTACCCAACTACCCAGGTACTAGAGAGTATCTTTCTGAGTGTTGTTCTTGGTGGCACTATAGCAGTCAGGCAGCCAATCAGTTTATCTAAAGAGGGCTTTAGGTAATCTAGGTCGATCCATACACAGGTGTTGTCTGATGCACTACCACTCGAAGGGGTACCAACAGGGGTTACAAGGGTGGCTAACAGATGTGCCCTTAAGTACAACTTGTATTTCCTGCATGTATGAATCCCTCAACGACAGGGTTATGCGCGTAACGACAGATCTTTGTGGCTTAAAGACATCGGAATACGTCTCTACCCTGAAAACAAAATTACCCACAATTTATGTCGAGGAAAGTGCTCTGATACCACTTGTAATATACCAGATATAAAAAGTATGTTGAACAGAAATAAAATGCTAGAAATGGAAGAATAATAGCAATATAACCAGAAAAATCACCACAATAACACGGAAATGATATAAGAATAACACAGAAATAGCACTTTGATTCTGAGAGCAATGTTCACAGGCCTCTTCGAGGGGGAAACCCCCATTCGAGTAGAGCTCTATTACAATAATATCAAAGTTAGGGTTCTCATACCCTCGACTCTTATTTATACTAAATATGTCTATCAAAAGAAGCATCTAGAGGAAGATCCTTCTATAAGTGGAAGCTTCTATTAGGTCTTCCTACATTCGACTTATTCTATTTGATTGCAAGGCCTTATTAATATTGACCTTTATTACATCTGAATATATTGTTCTACCTATGTGCAGGTTAGGACCCTAACAAGGCTAGTGCTTCAGCTCTAAAGTAGGTTGAAACAGTTACCTATGTCCTTTGCCTATCAACAAGACAAAATTTACATAATGCTAAAACATTAATTGATATTTCCTTGGGATCGAGACATGGCCTGATAACCAGGGAGAAGCCACTTTCTGTGATTAGGAATGTCGAGTGAATGTGTGAATTCGGAGCTGTCGAAAGTAGTTTGGAACCATACCACCTTTGATCCCGAAATGCATCACTTTCTGCCATGTCGCTCTCAAAAAAACCGCACTTTAGATTTCAGCCTGCTCAAATACTTTAACATCCGAGCACATTGCGGCCCCAAAATGGAGTACAGTCATTGGTTTGATTATGATCTGAGATCTGGGTAGTCCCTCTATTTAGCGTCGTCGCTAAAGCTTCACCTTCCATCCAACCTTAGAATTTTTTTTAATTATGCTTTGGGAAGGTGCCAATCTTGGTGCTAGGGATCGTTGATGTTGAACAAGAATATCCCCCGGAGAATGGCTTCCCAGAGCTAACATGGTGACCTAACGTCACTGTGTTGATGTGTTATGGAAAGGAGGATGCCACGCATCACTTGAAGACAAGTGGATGATATGCCCAAATGTGCCTAAAATGAGTGCCATATGTCAATGCTAGATGAATACCACGTGTCTCTACCGATGAGCTCCACGCGTCGAAACTGAAATATGCAATAGGAACACTTCAGGAATTTGCAAACAAGGATAAAGAGAGAATGTCGAAGCTTCGGAGTCCAGAGCAAAGATGAGCCGCTGGATATGGGAGGACATGCGACAGAGATCCATGCACTCAACGGGAATGTACTCCGGAGGAAACAAAACCAAGAGGAGCCAAAACTCCCGAAACACGAAAAGATGGAGCAAATCATGACCGTCTATTGGAGATGGAAATGCGACAGAGATCCATGCACTCCATGGGAATGTACTTCGGAGGAAAACAAACCAAGAGGAGCCAAAACTCCAGAAACCCGAAATGACGGAGAAAATCATGATCATCTATTGGAGACGGACACGTGGCAGAGATCCACGTACTCGGGGGTGAGGGGATGGAGGAGCCATTGACCAAGAGTCCTCTGGGGTGCCTAAGAGATATGAAGATGAAACCCTGGCCGTTGATTGTGTAGACATGTGGTAGATATTTGTGCACTCTAGGAAAAATCACTTCAGAGAAAACCGAAAGGAGAAGCACCAAAAATACCAAAACCCGAAGTTCGAAGTAAATCGTGCCCGTCCACTGGGAAAGGACACGCGACACTCGATATTCAATTTTGGGGCTTCAGCCTGTGATCTGAAAATAGATTTCTGACTTGTTATGCTATGCAAGCACCCTCTACTTCATTAAAAATAAACTTTACAGGACCTTGCTTCATGTGTATAAATATGCAAGATAAACTTATGTGTTAAGTTCATGTATCTTCTTGTAAATGATTATGTGTGAGGAATTGTTATTTTAGATGGTTAAATATGTACTTTAAAAATATACACAGCAACACAACTTGCAGCAAATAAACCATCAAACTCACAACAAGAACAAGCTAATAAAGGAGTTCACCCCCTCCGAGCTACATCTCCTTGAGCCTCCATCAATGGACTTGGCTCTCTGGGATTAATTAGTCAAAAGTTCTTTTACAAGATGCTACTCAAATCCAATGGAACAACAGACTGTACCATTAAGATCAGAACACATAAAAACCCCAAAAATGACTAATAGAACTCTGAAAATGGATCATGGCTCATCCGGGCATGACCTCTTCTACATGTGGCGATAAGATTCCCTTAGCTTCTCTTTGGAAAAAACACCTGTAAAAGTCCTCAACATCCTCTGAAACCTGTCCCAATGTGTTCAGAGCAAATCAATTAGCCAAAAATGATTATTCAATCACAGAAAACAAACATAGGCTCACCAAACCATGTCCTCAATCAATGAGGGCTTAAAGCTCTCTAGAGCTTGCTGAAATTTTAATGGTGAAAAACTTGCAGAAGAAGTCTTCAAATGGCCTTGATAATAGTGCCAATGGATCCAGGACATCCAAAAACCCCTAGATGGGCTTTTAAGGCACCTCAATCGGCCAAAATATGAAGAAGTTAGGCCTCCACCATTTTCCTCCTTCAAGCTTTCTGAAACTGGTTCGCCAAAACGCACCCTTGTGTCCTTGAACCTAGCACACACGCAATATAAAGCGTGAAAACCCAGCACCCACGCACAACCGAATAACTGTGCAAACTGTAGAACGGTTAGGGTGCCTCCAGCCCCTAACCGCCTAACACTCGGGCATATGGAGGGTCATACGACCTCGCGCATTTCCAAAAAGGGCTCCATCCCATAGGCAAATGACATCTCAACACGTGGCGGGTCGTTCAACCGTTTGAACCGCAAATAAAAACTCAAAACGTGCACCATATACAATGTGGTGGTCATATGCGGAACCACAAAACCAAGGGCTAACATTAAAAATCAAAACCTGCGCGCAAACATGGTCACATAGCATAATATACATGACCGCGGCTCTGTTATATATATGCGCACATTCAAAAATGCAATGGTCATATGTTTTAAATAATAGAACCATGGGTTATATTTAAAACAACCCCCGCGCGTGCCATTAATAAAGGGTATGGTCACATGAAATGCACCATACAACCGTGGGTCGGGGCCAAGCCCCGGCCCGACCCCCCGCCAACTTCACATTAATGCAAACTTAAATATATATTAATTCATATATAAAACAAGAATCAAACCGTGGCACGTTGGTAATGTGGAGTTTGCAAAGGCTTTGGACTATGGGGGAGGTTCACGGTTCGAACCCCACGAAGTCCATAAAAATTTTAATAATCAAACCATAGACTAATAAAGGGGTGCCACGTGGCAGCCCGTGACTGGGCCACGTGGCACCCAATCATTTGCCAAAAACCATGCCACATGTCAAGATATTATTCACCCAAATGTCAGCTACATCAACTCTGCCACGTCAGCATACAGATGTACGGACCTACCACGTCAGCACCCGTACGGACTGTACGGACTGCACAGTGAACACCCATTTTTTTTACTGTTTGACGATTCGGACAGATCGCGATATCTCTCGCTCCCGATGTTCGTTTGAGACAAAGCGAGTTGCATTGGGTTCGCAACGATGAGGGCTATGCTCACGTTCGTTTTGAGGCAATTCCGAGAACGTTGATGTTTGAGCTAAAATTTGACCCCTGGTCCAGATTTTGATCACACCTTCCCATTGAAAGGATTTTGGACCCACAAAAGCTTATGATTATCTATCTGCTTTCAAGTTATATCAAAATATTTTCGACAATCACCTGAATACTTTGACATGCCTTGCACTGCAACGAGCTATGTCCCTCAACCACTGTTCTCTGGCTGCTGTTGACCCATTGTTCTCTCTGTGCTTGGAAGACTGCCAACCTTCCCACTGAGAATCAAGTCCCTCTTTCAAACTCTTTGGCATCAACATAATCATTTCTCCAATGGTTGCAAAAACTTTCCTGCGACATCTTGTCACAAGCCAAGAAAACCATCAATCTTGAAAACAAATTATACAAGACTGAAAAATGATGCTAAGAAAATATTTTTCTCTTCAAACAAACTGTCGCATCTCGTACATTATCAAAGCACATGGAATTTTCTTGCATCATGGTGTACTCAAAATCAACTTTCAAGTCAACAAACACCATCGACTAAAACACAAGTCGAACAACACGATCGACACAATCATAGTCGTCAGAAAATCATCAACACCAGTTGAGACTCATTTGAAACATCTCAATCTTCTCAAAATGACAAGTCNAAAAACATGATACATAACCATGTAACAATCATGAATCATTCATGATGAACTATCACCAGGTTCACTGCTTACACATACACAAAAACAAATGCATGCACATGACTCTTCAACTCTTCTTCCAGTACAAACATAAGTACATAACCCAAAACATGTGGGTACATAAGAGTTGAACATGAAAAAGATACATGGCTTCAACAAGTGAACATCATATCCATATTTTACATCCTCCTGGCAACGTTGTGCAACAAACAAAAATGCCTTCAAAATAAATTGCATTCACATGCAACTTGCATCATACAAGTTATGATAAACTGTTGCAACTTATCATGCTTCCCATCAATGCACACATAACGCTGAAAAGTGCATTTACAACAGAAAAATGCAAGCCTTACTTGCTCAAGAAATCCAACCATTTCTTACCAAGCCAACTCAACGGTGACTTTTTCTACTGGAAATCGTCCTCTTGTGAATCATCTTGACTCACATCGATGATGGAATCTCCTCTTCCATTCTTG
>ML842719.1:0-17057 GCA_009831015.1 Picea engelmannii
TTTAGGTTCAATACCCTGTATACTACATCACTTTGCCATATTTTTGTATGCACAACAAAGAACAAACAAGGTTTGAAATGAAAATTCAATAGACACAATAAGAGCATTCATATAATCCAAGATCAACGGTCTCAACTTATTTCATCTGGTGAAAGTGCGCACTAGATAACAAGGGGTCAGAGGCATAGATTTAGAACCATTGCATTAATGGGTGATAACATGTCAACCTTATTCATTTCGGTAAGAAGGGGTGGTATTATGAAACCATTTAGTTATCTCCAGAAATGCATGAATTTATGACATGTGCCACAATGAGGTAAGCCAAATAAAAATGTGTTGCGTCGATGCAATCCAAATAATTAATTATTATTTTTTAAAACAATTACCCCCAAAGAAAGTGAAGTAAAAACACATGATAAACATTGTTACGAGTATAGTAGAATCCAATGAAATAAGATTAGGAGATTGGTACCTGGTTGAGGATCATACCATCATTAGAGTATATGGTTTTGAACAAGATCCATACAAGCTGCCAATTTTCCTAATTCCCAGAATATTTGTTTTGGAATACATCAGACAAAGGTTAATTTCAGATCAATTTAATTTTTCGCAGCATAAGCAGGCCATCACTTTCAAGCTGCATCAAAAGGTTGGCCCTTTCTCGGTCAAGCTTATAACTGCTCTATCTATTACATAAGAAATGATACACCAATTGTATTTTGAAAAAGGAAGTAAATGGGTGTATGATGCACATGGTGTGATTGCAGCCATAAATCCGATGTACAAGAAAATGCCAAATATTGTAGTGGAAATAACTGCTAACCTGGATTCATGGGAAGACATTGAGAAGATTCTAGAGGAAGAGGCCAAAAATCAAACTACCACTCAGTTAATGGACCAATCCAATGTAATTCAAACTCCTCAGAAACAAGAATTACAAACTGGAAAGAGAACAATTTCAAACATGCATTATGAAATGGATATTGATGATCAGTTGAGTGAGAAAGTAAGCAAAAAGTCTAAAGGTGATGAAAAATTGGACTTAAAGGGGTTCTTAGATGAGTTTACAGGAAAAGGGAAGGGTATATTGAAAATCAGACAAGGATCAAGTGAAGCTAGTTAAACCTCAAAGGGACCTATTATAACTATTGATCATCTCACTTCAACTCTTATGACAACACCAGATGTTTAAGAGGCATCTACAATTGAAGGAACCTCTAATAAGTAGCCCTCAATCTTTTCCTAGTATTTGGATACAAGGAGAAAAAATCAAGAGGTGAAAAAGGAAATGTATCCTCGAGCTTGGGGAGAAAACACAATTCCGACAAAATTACTATCTGTTGTGGATTACGAGCAGGGTATATTCAAGTTGGTTGTACTAGAGTCAAAGGTACTTAAGCCTCTTTTTCTTGCAGATTACAAAGCCACTCAAATGAGAGTAAAGCTTGGGGATATCCACCCTATGGATATGAATTAATTGCACTAGAAAACAAGTGATATTATGTAAAGAGGGGTTTTGCAATCCTCTACCAGTGAGAAGAGGATGAAAAATATGGTAATCAAAATAGGGAAGAAGTTGAAGCAAGAGAGGGTGGACACTAAATCCAATAGAATTCATATTAATGAGTTGGAGAGGAACATTATTTCCCTAGGAGTAGATCCTACAAATCCAATTGTTTTAGGAGACCTAATAAAAAAGAAGGATAATGATATTAAGGTCCTTAAGAAAAAGTTAAATGTTCCTGATGTACAACATGTTCATATCCCAGAGCTGCAGGATAGTCATGAGGAAAAGGATAAGATTTACCAACAATTATTGAAAATTAGAAAGATAATAGAATACCTACAAGATGAAATTGAAACCTTGAAAGGCCAACAAACTCAACGATTCCAGGAAATCAAGTAAGTTACAGTGAAAAATGCTCCATTAGACCTAGAAGAGGGCTTATCAAAAGGTATGGTTAATTTGAGTGTGAAGGAGATCAAGTTGAACACTGGGACAAACCACCTCAAACAAAGAGATGCCAAGGTATAAAAACTAGAATATCATGTGAAGAGTAGAGAATTATGTTTGGCAGAAATCAATGTTGCTAAAGAGGAATCTCAGAAGGAAGAAAATAAAATGAAGGCAAGGGTGATAGGGAGACTAGCCATGAAAGGAGCTAAGCATATCATTTGGGACGATATAGCTAACACAATTTTTAAGAATTGGTATGATTTTACTATGGTGCAAGAAGAGCTTAATCTAATCATTGTAGTCTTTAAAGACATAAAAGGAACAACAAATGAGTTGGAGAATAAACCTTATTTGGTAGCTAATATAATAAAGTTCTTGAACAACAGATCTAAAGAGGAGTTGAAGGATTTGCAAGTCAATGGTAGAACTAACATTGTAATGGATTCTAAAAGAGTTATTACAAAAAGGATATTGCTGCAAAATGTTAAAACTAAGGGCCATGAGCTTATGATGGAAATCTCTACTTTTAAGAATATTTTTAGTGATGTCATCAAGCATTGATTACCATCGTTCTGAAATGAAAATGGGGATTTGTATCCAATGAAAAATTATCATAGGATATTATAATATAGGAAGAATAGTGAAAAAAAAATTAAAAATCTTGATGGCACTTTGAAGGGGCAAGATATAGTAGAATTGTTGGTAGGGGATTTTGAGCTGTTGCACAATTTGAAAATGAATTTCAGGAATTAACCTCACCTACTTGATAAAAAATACACTAATTTGGATGAGATAGTAAGAAATTTTAATGATCAAAATATCTGATGGGAAAAGATTGGAAAATAATGTGTCAATTTGCTAAATTACCATTGGGAAGACAAGGTGAATTGAGTGGCACTTGCCCAACATCCTAAGGGAATATTTTACTGAGTGATTTTTCATGTACATTAATTTTTACCAGGGTAAAATGTTTTCAAAAATAAATAAATAGTAATATGTTTCAAGAAGTTGCTTTGCATACAATTGTATCTATAAAGGAGAAACAAGCTATATTATTGATGGATCAACAATTTTGGGAATCATAGTGTAACTTGTTCTCAGGTTTTCCAGATCAACAGAGCTCACAAAGGTAGAGATAAATTATGAGAAGAGGAAAGAGGGTCTGCAGAGACTCATTCACCATGGTCGTATTAGTATGTATTGTTTTATTGTACTCCATTGTATTCTCCATGTAAAGTCATACCCATTCTTCAAACATCCTAGATTTGATTTTTCATTAATATAAGTCTTATGCATGAATTGGAATCATATTCACTGTGAATGTATGGTGCTTTTCATGTGATTAGAATTTAATTCATAATAAATGACCAATTTATTTCCCTTTTATGTTTGATATGATTGAATGAATGCAAAACTATTATGATATCGTGGAATGTATTAAGCATGAAGTTGTCCTAAGTGTTTTATGAAGCTGTAACGAGAATACCTTGTATGTTTTATTGTATTATTGTTCTGAATCCATCCATACATACCATTTAAATTTCATATGTTCGATACATATGGAAATTTAAGGTGTGTTAAGACTTGGGTGTGCATTTTCATCATGTCCTAGTTTCATGCATTTTTAAGCATTTTTCCCTTTATGCATTTTTTTTCATTTACAAAACAATTTTTAACCTTTATGCACAATATATGGTTTTTGGTTTGAAAATGCACAACTAAAGGTATGAATAGATGTAAAATGATAAAATAAAAATTCCACAAATTTAATCACTCAATTTGGAGGGCACATGAGTCCTAGGCATGCATTTTATAGTAACACAATTTTACCCTCCATTTTACAAAAAGTCTTGAAATCAGATTCCTGGTAGAAGTCCCTTTTCATTAAAAAAATGCACTTTGGATGATATAGATAGATTTATAATATTATGAAATTCACCCCAAAACTTAGATCACTAAATTTTGAGCTATATAGAAGCATGGGTGTGATGTTCCATTAAGGCACTTTCTATTGTATTTGGTCTCTAGATTTACAAGGTTTATTTATTTATTTATTATTCAGTCATACAAACTGTTATTCGTTGATAATTTTTGCAGGTCTTTGCAATGGAAATAAAACTAACAATTAGCCTATGTCTGATGTGGTTGTACAATATCCTACCTCATCGAGGTCATGGACGCAGGTAGTTAGTACTCATTTTCCCATTTTAGTTAGTGTGTGTGCATAGTTTCCAAAGATTCATGTATATTTCAACCCTTTACTAAATTATGGGCACAAATCACCCCAATATACAATATTTAGGGTTTACAAAAAATCCACGGTCCTATAAATTGTAACCTGTAAATTACCAACACCATACACAGATTTTTCTTCATATGGCATGCACTTCTCATCATGCCTTGTTTTCATGCATTTTCCCCTTTATGTGTTTTTTTGCATTTACAAGGCAACTTTTAGCCTTTATGCATAGTAGAGGGTTTTTTGTTTCAAAATGAAAAACTAAAGTATGAATAGATGTAAAATGATAAAATCCAAAATCCACAATTTGAACCACTTAATTTGTAGGTCATGTGAATCTTAGGCATGCATTTTACATTCAAATAGTTTTACTCTCCATTTAAAAAAAAGTCTTGAATCTTGGTTCAAGATAGTAGTCCTTAGTCATTTTAAAATACACTCTGGATGATATATATATATATATATATATATAATGTTATTAAATTCACCCTAAAAACTTAGATAACTAAATTTGGAGCTATATAGAAGCATGGACGTGCATTTCCATTTGGTCACTTTCTATTGTTTTGGTCTCTCAATTTACAAGGTAGACTTTTCCTCTTTTACACAACAACCATTTTTATGTTTGCAAATAAAATACAAATATGTAGAAATCTATAAAATATCTAAGACACCCTCAGAAACTTGAATCACTCAAATTGTACGTGTGTTAAGACCTAGGCATGCATTTTTGCACAAGGGCATAAATTACAATTTAAAAGAAAAAAAATGTGTTTCTTAAGCGTGGTTGTACATTTTTAGATGTGGAGGCTCTAAAAAGATTGAATTAAGTTTTTATGAAACAATAGAAACCCTAATCCTTAATGGTATATATCATCATATATTGAGAACATTGTCATCTGCATCTAGCTCAACCTCTTCAACTTCTTAATATAACACATCTATTTGCTACCTATGTCCAATGCATCATAAGCATGGCTTTTAGTACTAAAAAACAATTTGATTTTTTTTTTACTTTATAATACAGGAGTCAGACATCAGACGCCCTGGTTCATCATCGAAAGCATGTTGGTATTCCGATGAGATGTTTTCTCCCGTCTGTCCTAATCTCGACGGACTTGGAGCTCTCATGCATCACCACTCTGACACAAGTTGACCACCCCGACATCGCCGATCCGACAGATCTACAACACCATATTGTTCAACGACCGACGGACTGTGCCCTCTAGAGCATCACCACTCCGATGTAGGTAGGTCACAATTTCAATGGCATCCATGTCGGTTTTTCGACGGTACTTATACACACCTATGTCACACTAATGATTAACGTCGTTGGTAAAATAAAAACGACTTGGATGATGATGGTTTATTGGAAAATTGATTTGTAAACTACCATGGATATTCCATTGGAACATTTTGTCACAACATATATGATAAATAATTGAAATCTTTATTATTAAGGTTATTTTCCTAGTTAGCGATCTTCCTGCTTATGCATGAAATAGATAAAATGTGGAAAATAGAGAAAAGTAAAATATAATCACACCATCCAAAAATAAACACAAGATATGACCTAGGAAACACAATACATGATAAAACAAAACTAGAAGGTGAGGTTTCTATGCTCTCTTTTCTCTGGTATATAAATGATGCAAGTATAAAGAAAGAGGCACTCTCTGTGGAGTTTCCTTTGACCCGTGGCTTGTATGTCTGCTACAAAATCTTTCCTCCTCTGTTATGCTCATAGAATACCACTCTCAGATGTTTTGCTCAGTTATGGAACAAGATACAATGCAAAAGAATGGAACCCCTTCTCCTCCTAGTGGCCCGCACAGATGATTTTAGGGGCTAAATTTCGCTCATGGGGTAATTTTCCATGGTTTTTCCCAAAAAAATATTCGCTAAAATGATTCACCCAAATTCTATAGGATAAAATTATTTTACCTAAAAAATCACCAAAATTTTAGACCAACTGTATAAAATCCTTAGAATTTTGAATATTTTTACAAAATTATTGCTAAACATTTTATAGTTGGCATATGAAGGATTAGTAATATTCGCCAAGGTTTCTACATTTTAAAATAAATTTCCATCCTTAAAATCATCCTTGGTGGCCCGGTATTTAACATAGCCCGATAACTATCTAGGGGTAGGTTTTTTTACTTCCTCAACCCTCAATTATGATAGGATTTTGGAAATTCTAGAATATTCCTAAAATTACATATGTAGCTAGCCCCGTATGTGTGAGTAATCAGGGCTAACATGGCATCCTCTTTTACCATGGTGGTCAACATGGTAGGTCAACTTGTGGGAGATGTAAAGTTTGCATACGAGCTCCGATTGACGTTATTTTTGCACCGTTGGATGTTGGGTAGGTGTTATATTATTTGCATGTGTGTGTGGGGGCACTTTAGATTTGACAAATGCATTTTTGTGTGTGGGGCATGTCATATTTCATGACTGCTTTTTTGTTATTTTTAGCGGTTTTCTAAATTAATCCCGGATTAAGGGATTAGGGTTTTGGTAGTTGTGAAATACCTAAATATTGTGTATATATTGTATTGCAAATGTTGAAATTAATACAATGAAGAGTTGAGAGGTGCGATACAAAGGACGGATGGTTTTCTCCCGGTTAAGGGTTTTCAATGTAAATCTATGTGTACTATATGTCTGAGCCATTGATTAATTTATGATTTTCTTAGAATCGATATGCATTTATTTACTTCATAGGTTTAAAAATTACATGTGGTATCAGAGCACATTTTTTGCTTCAGGGGGACGCCTTTGTTGCTAAGGATTTGGCTTGGTATTGATAGATCAAGTTTATATTGGCTCTGTGATAAACCTGGGTTCAGTGGGAGCTTTGCAGTGGTGATGCGTGTGTTGAAAGAGATTGGCGATCAGTTCTAGAATTGATATTGAGAAGTTCAATGGTAAAAAAATTGAGTTATGAAAGCTCAAGATGGAGGACCTTCTTGTAGACAAATAACAATGGATCGTTGTGGATCCTGGTACATCACCTAATGGTACATAACCTACTGGTACACAAACTACTAGTACACAAACTAATAGTACTTAATCTACTGGTATGTCACAAGAAGATTAGGAGAAGCTGGATAGAAGAGAAAGGAGTACGATTCGACTTTGCCTGGATGATTCGATGTTATTGAATGTGTCGGGAGAATATATAGCTAAGGAACTATGGGAAAATTTGGGGAATTTGTATCAATCAAAGTCCCTGTTAAACAAGTTGTTTCTTCGAAAGAAGCTGTATCATGTTAGGATGGAAGATGGAGATTCTATGACAAATCATCTAAGTGCCTTCAATACTCTGGTAAGACAACTTGGAATTGTTAATATTACAATTGCATAAGAAGATAAGTGTATTAATTTGTTATGTTCTTTTCCAGACTCATGGGATAATCTGGTTGTAGAAATTAATAGTACTACTCAATCTGCATTGAAGTATGAGGATTTGTTTTCATCCTTGCTATCGAAAGAGATGAGGCGGAAAAGCATGGATAGACATAACACATATGCTTTATCTGTAAGAGGTCATCCCCAATATAAGAATACAAATAATTCCTTGCCTGAGGATCTAAATCTAAAGGAAGATCTAAATCCCCAGGAAAATATTTGAGGAAATGTTGGAGATGTGGTAAAGTTGGGCATTACAAGAAAGATTGCAGGTCTAAAAAGTTGATAAAGCAAAGGGATCTGATGATTCCTCTTCTACAGAGCCAAAAACCTACACATAAGAAGGAGGTGATGTTTACCTGAAATATACATATACACATGCAGATCGTGATGTATGGTTGATCGACTCAGGTGCATTATTTCATATGACTCCTCACAGGGAGTGGTTCAGTGAATATGAAAAGTATCATAGTGGTGATTTCTTCCTAGGAGATGACTCAACAACCAAAATCATGGGATGTGGAAGGGTTAAGTTGTTGCTTAAATATGGAAGGATTAAAAATCTCCCTGGATTTCTACACATTCCAGATCTATCCAAGAGCCTAATATTTGTAAGTAAGTTGGATGATGCAAGTGTGGATACTTTATTTGGAAAGGGCACTTGCAAGATGGTCAGAGGAGCAATGGTGTTGATGAGGGGAGTTCGATGTGTAACTCTTTATAATTTTTTGGGAAGCACTTATACTGGTGGGTGTAACAGTTTTGTTGTCCCTGAGAGGAGAAATAAAGAAGACAAAATCCATACTCTCCCTGGAAAGAATACCATGTTGTGGTATCAAAGACTAAGAATGGTAACATTGGTGGATAAAGTATCACCCTCGTCAACATTGGTGGATAAAACTCAACATGAGGTATGGACTGGTAAGAAACCTTCTCTTGAACATATCAGAGTGTTTGGTTGTGATGCTTATGTACATGTTCCAAAGGAAAATATAAGTAAGTTGGATAATAAAGCTGAAAAGTGTATCTTTATTGATTATAAATATGGTATGAATGGTTATAAGCTTTGGAACCTAGAAACTAAGAATATTGTTTATAGTATGAATGTTGTTTTTAGAGAGGTTAAAGATGTTTCCAAATAGGAATTCCTACCAAGTCAAGAAGAAACTGAGAAAATAGAGTTTGAATTGGATTATGCAAAATCTAAATCAATGGAAGAAGATGAATTAGAAGAAGAAGAACCTCATACTCTAATATTGAGGAGATCAATGAGGGAAAGAATGAAACTAGAAAGGTATAGTCCACCTAATTTTCATGCTATTTTTTCTTTATCTATTATTGGTGATGATCCCAGAATTGTCAGGGAAGCATTGAATTAAGAGGATAGTAAAATTTGGAAGAAGGCCATGGTTGAAGAGATGGATGCATTGGATAAGAATGAGGCATGGGATATAGTTGAGTTTCCAACTGGAAGAAAAGACATTAGAAGAAAATGGGTGTTTAAGAATAAGTTGAATGCATAAGGAAAAGTGGAGAAATACAAAGCTCGGTTAGTAGCAAAAGGTTATTCCTAGGTAGAGGGAATTGACTTTGGTGAAATTGTTTCTCATGTTGCCAATTTAACTTCTACTAGAATTATTTTATCTATTGTTGTTGATTTTGTTTTTGAAATAGAACATATGGATGTGAAGACAACATTCCTACATGGGAATTTGGAAGAAGAAATCTACATGAAGCAACCAAAAGGCTTTGTAGTGAAGGGAAATAAGGAGCTAGTTTGCAAGCTAAAGAAGTCACTATATGGTCTGAAGAAATCACCTAGGATGTGGTACCAAAAGTTTGAAACATACATCCTTGGACTGAGATTCATGAGAAGCAGGGATGAACACCGTGTATATTCCCAATAGGTTCGTAATCACTTCATTTATGTAGTGTTGTATGTCGATGACATGTTGCTGGTAGGAAATAACATGGATGTTCTCAAGAAGGTGAAATCACATATATCCTCCAAATTTGACATGAAGGATCGTGGTGCTACTAACTTCATTATGGGAATGGAGATTAAAAGAGACCTTGCAAATAGGAAACTCTAGGTGAATCAGAGAAAACATGTTAATACAACATTGCATAGTTTTAATATGCAGGAGAGTAAACCGATCAAGGTTCTTATTCCTGTAGGTGTAAATTTATCTGCAAATCAGTTTCCCAATACACATGAAGAGGAAGAGGAAGAGGACATGTCCCATGTTACATATGTTAGTGTGATTGGCAGTTTGATGTATGCAATGTTCTATACTAGACCGAACAGTACACATGCAGTGAATCTTTGAGCAGGTATATATCAAAACCATGAAAGGAGAATTGGACAAAAGTAAAGAGGGTTTTCAGGTATTTACGTGGCACTTATAACTATGGAT
The DNA here is from genome assembly GCA_009831015.1 of Picea engelmannii. NCBI lineage: Eukaryota > Viridiplantae > Streptophyta > Pinopsida > Pinales > Pinaceae > Picea > Picea engelmannii. The sequence goes on from ML842719.1 coordinate 10,031, forward strand.
TGTGATATCAAGGAAGACCAGGATTGGATAGAGTGTTGGACATACATGGGGTTGTTGATGCAGACTGGTTGGAGATTTAGATCGCAAAAGATTTGCAAGTGGGTATGTGTTTAAACTATTTGGAGGAGCAATCAATTGGATGAGCAAAAGACAAGTTGTAGTGGCACTCTCAACTCCAAAAGTTGAATATATGGCAACCACTCATGCCATATTTAGGTACAAAAAGTAGTAATGTTAGATTGTGATATTCAAAGTGAAATATTCCTGAAAGGAACCAATATTATCATTCAAATACAAAGGATATTGATGTTAGATATCACTTTGTGAGAGACATGGTTGAAGGCACGATGTTGTTGGAGAAGGTTGACACTTTGAAGAATGTTGCAGATTCATTGACAAAGTTGGTGAGCTACGAGAAGTTCTTCTGGTGTAGAGAAACAATGGGAATTGTTTCCCTATATTGTTCACTATGTAATATTGTGACCCCATACATGCAAAGAAAACAACAATGTTGGGTAGGTGTTATATTCTTTGCATGTGTGTGTGGGTGCGCGCCAGATTTGATGACTACATCTGACGATCCCATCACCTGTCACTCTTTGTGGGTGTGTGCATCGGGTGATTTCCTATGGGGATCCCAAGGGGGTAGGAGTGCCCCCCTTTGGTTATGTGGAGTGTTCGGGGTAGCGTGCCAACAAATATTTTGCAGCGGTTTTTGCTATTTTTAGCGGCTTTCTAAATTGATCCTGGATTAAGGGATTAGGGTTTTAGTAGTTGTGGAATACCTAAAATATTGTGTATATGTTGTATTGAAAATGGTGAAATTAATACAATGAAGAGTTGAGAGGTGCAACACCAAGGAAGGATGGTTTTCTCTTGGTTAAGGGCTTCCAACATAAATCTGTGTGTACTATATGTGTGAGCCATTGATTAATTTATGTTTTTCTTAGAATATTTATCCATTGCTTTACTTCACAGATTTAAAAATTACATTGGAAAGGTCTCAATGTGTGTAATAACGTCACAATATATAATCTATGCTGGGAAAGTTTTAACCCTAAAAAATGTCGTTTGATGCCTCGATATGACCCTAGAAGGTTCCAGACTCCAATTTTCCAAACTGGGACCTGCCACTAAAATGGCCCTGCAAGATTATTCCTCCAATTTTTTGAATTTGAAAGGATCGAGATGGATGAAAAAAAATATAATGATCCGATCCAAATAAAAAATGTCACGTGGTATCCCACCACAACAAATTAATGACGTCTCTGTTATTGTCACAATTGCGACGATCCAGTGTGACAAAAATCTAGTTGGGAAAATCTCTCCACAATTGCCACGTGGAATCTATTTACGTCAGACGTTCAACAAAAGGATACAACTATCAGGAGTGTGACAAAAGGCGTTCAATGAAATGATGGAATTGGGTTCATTGAAATAATTATGTGCGTCTGTTAGAAGGGCGTCAGAACATCATCAAAAAATGTGCCAAATGTAGTAGTGTGTCCATGAACAAGGTTACCCACAAAAACCTTCTTTTCCTTTCCTCACTAAGTTCCCTTCCAAGCTTCTCTTGGTCTAACCAACTAATGCGATTTGCCAAGGTTTGCAATGCACTAGGTCTATGATCAAAGACATCCGCCATGTCCATGGTGCACCTTGCCAATTCGATAAGGAACTCCAAAACTGACACTTCTAGCCATCAAACTTATGTCAAGTTTTTTGTGTGTCAGTAAGTCACCATTGAGGTGATTATGTGGTGGAGGTTCCCAAATCCATTCAAGGCTAGGGCCTTACATCCTCCGCAACTAAAAGATATTTCCATACCCAACAACATCCTCAAGAAACTATTGTCCTCTAAGTCTATTGGAAAGACTAATGCATTCTCCCACGGTTGGATTCTCCAACCACTTTACACTGTCACTACCAGAATTACTTATGCAACAACTCACTGTCCATTATTTCCTTTGAATAAAGAATTTTTTCTCGACTATGTTGCAATGCTCTTGGATTCCTATGTTGTTGCTACTATTTCCTTCTGCTATAGTTGGAACATGAGTGTCCACTACTTCTATAAATTCTGTTTGTTGTTGTGGCAACTTGACCTCCACTAAGAAGGTTGTGCAACTATCCATGTGTCAGAATTTCTAGTCGTATTACTACTCTAGTAATTTTGGCCACTTTGACATCCTTATGTACATTGAAATTCTCCAATATTGTTTCAACTTAGGAATCCCCAAGCCAACTCCTTGAGCATGTACTTTATTTTTCTCAAACCACTCATTTCCCTTCACACTTTGGTATATTTGTACAAATCCGTTGGACCAAGGTAATGTCACCATCTTCACCTCCAAACTGTCAAGTCATCTATTGCAACTTAATGCTTCCAATTCCTTCACTAATATTGGCACCTTTTCTTGGTACACTTGGGCTCCACTGTCAATTTCTAGGAAACAAGATTCCTTAAGGAAATTTTCGATGGGAAGAAGGTGGAAAATGGCCATTGCAACCATTTTCCTCAAATGGTCCAATGGTCTATCCAAAGTATAATAAGTGTGATGATCCAACCAAAGTGAATTCCATACCTCTTATTAAGAGAGGCGGGTTTACACTAATACTTATGTTTCCTTCAATAAATTATCTCATGATCTCTAGGTCATCCTGAAAAACATCCTCAAACCACCCAAGGAGCACTCTACCTAATCCTAGGTCCCCATATCTCAAAGTGGGTGAGCATATTCCTTGTCAAATTGGTTTCCATTCTTCTCTAAACCATTTAGGTTGAATGCACACTTTTTATTGGTTAACTTCCTCACTATATCATCCACTTATTTGGCATTGTCATCATGGATTCACAAGGATATGTCTTCACCACTTCCTTGAGTTTTCCTAATCACCTTCTACAACTTAACAATTTACTGAAGCCACTTATGAACTAGCACTTCCTTTTCCACTTTCCTACTTCTTGGACACGAGACTACCTAAACCGACATCAATGTGGAGAATATGATGGCCTCCTTCCATCATACATTTCATCCTTTTGACAAAATTCCTCTTGCTCTGTCAATCTTTCACTAAATTGGGAACCTTTACTAATGCCTTAGGCTCCATTGCTTGCTTCTAGGCATCGAGCCATTTGTGGATTTTAATACTGAAAGGAGGGTGGTATGTTGCTACCAAGGCCACCTCCAACAACCATTTCTAGGATCTACCTAAAATCCATTATAGGACCCAACAAACTTTTGACCTGTTTGAGCCATCTTTTGTTTCAAAGACTCAGCCTTGGTGGTACCTTCTTCCACCTTTATTGACTGATCTCAAACAGATTCAACTACTTGGTCCACTAATTTCTTCAAATTGAGAAGTAATTTATCCATCTATGTGAATATTCTTTCATAAATCTCATCATAGTATTCATGAGGCAAGTGAAAGGAGACTTCTTCTCCCTTTCAGTATGCCATCGATCTTCTTTTAGACATAGTCACTTTTCAAAGTGATTGTTTCTTTAGTCTTCAAGCCCGTTCTCTCAAAAAAAAAAAAACTTACCAATTTTGTGTGGATGAATTCCCTGGATACCTACTATAATAAGGAAAAGAACCTACTTTGTCTAGTCTCCAAGTCAGTCTTACGGTTTCCTAGCAACTCATCTTAAAGCCTACCACTTTTTCTTAAGTTTGCTTAGATGTGATGGATAGTCCTTGTACTAGTTTGATACCACCTAGTAATGTTAATGATGAAGAGCACCAAAACTATCTCAAAATCAACTCTAATACCATAGATCATGGTAGTGACAATGGTGAACAACACCAAATTTGTCTCAAAATCAGCTTTGATATAACTTATAGACCTATAGTCTACCTAAATTTTTCTTTGCAAACTTGAGTTTCTCCCAAGTTTGTTTTGGCACCCGAGGTTGTGCGACATTTCCTTGCCTTAGCTGCAGTGGCTTTGTCATCATGCACATACTACAACTAGACTATGCCTCTTCACTTAAGTTCTACCCATAGCTTTTCCTTAAGCTACAATATGTCAAAGGAAACTAAGTCCTACTCAACCAAGTTAATTCAATAGTAGACACACGTCTAACCATGGCCTTTAAAACATTCCAACAATACTTATCCAATTATTCAATACTTGTCCAACATACTACATTGCAAGGAACATAATGTTCATCCAAGTAAACAAACTACAACACACATGTATAGGTGGCATCCGTGGTGGATGCCTTAACTTTATTATGAAGAATGTTATAGATATATGACAAGGGAGTTGCAACCTTGGGACTGCAATTCTATTACAAATGTATAATGAGTCTAAGGCAATATTGGCTTTTTCCTACTGCCCAATAGACTTGCACAATCCAACCCCCTGAAACAATCGTAATCCTACCTCTTGCAGGTCCTATTTTCTTCTTTATAATATGGAGGAAATCCCATATTTATAATGATAACCATACAAAATCCTTAAAAACTCTAACTCAAAGTTTACAAATTAATTAAACTCTTATTATGTAATATTGATATTTTTACAAACACAACCTTATTATAAGATCATGATCTTATTTATAAAATTACTCATGTACATAGAATTTAATACCTAATAGAAATGGTGTCTTTATTTATACAACATATATCTAAAATAGTCAATTGAGTTTAGCTTGGATGGTTGGGAGGATTGATTGTTATCCTCCCCATCCAGGTTTAATTTTTGCAAGTGACATGTTGAGCTCTTAATAAGTATATCATTGTAATGTCTTCAAGTTTCAAGGGTTTTCCAAAGTTTTTCAACTTGGAAAAAAAACATATATATATATATATATATATATATAATCAACTTAGTAACTTCAAAAATTACTTTTAAAACTTCAAAAATTACTTTTAAAATATTTACCAAATACGGAAATTATTTTCTTAATCTATTTCAAATTACAATGTTAATTTTTTTAAGGAAATTAGAAAAAGGATATGTCAACAAAGCACAATGTAAACTCATGTTTAAGGTGGTTCCCATATGACATGTAAAAACACATGTTAAATAGGGTTGCTACTTGGCATGCTTTAGGTGACTCTAATATTGACTTAGATCAAGATGATAACACTGACTCTAAACACAAGGTCTCCATTTAGTGAACCTATGAAATAACACATGCATTCATGGGATATTAAATCATACCTCTAATTTCCCTAGATACTGAAAAATACCTCCCAAAATCATTTTGTTGAGCCCCCTCCCAATAAATAAACCCCCTATTTTTATTGGATATCACCTATTTTTACCATATACCCCTTTTTATACTCCCCAATACCTATGAACCCCCCTCCCCCCCCATACCCCATATTCCCCTTCACCCCCCAATACCTACATTATATTGACCCTATTTTCACAATTTAAAAACCCCCTTTATGAATGGACGTGATAAGATATTGGTCAACAAGGTGAAGCCCCCATTCCTCTAAATGAAACATAACAAGGGGTGTGATGAGGAAACTAAAAACAACTTTAACTAAGACACCACTATAATCCTTTTTAAGACATTAAAATGGATTCTTAACAAGACATCAATCACAAGTTTAAAATGAAGACATGCAGAGAAAATATATTCTAACATGTGTTTCACGACTATGATAGATAAAAACATCAAGGTTGTTTGGATGGGTTTGCCTTGATGTCATGTTCGTATCATTGTATTAAATGATCTTGGTTAACTATTATATATACAATACATATAACTCTAATTTCCAATTAGATTAATTCAATGATGTTGTTTGAATTAACAATTTTTGATCTATTCGATAATGTTCTTATTTGAATGTGAAACTAAAATATGTGCATTATAATTTTATAATTCATTTGGAAATATGGATTGGATGGAATACCACCCAAAAAAACAATAATTAATCCTTATTTACCTTCATTAATAAAATGAAGTTATATCAAATGAAAGTATATACATGTTATTCTGAAATAACAAGACAAGAATATTCAGACCTACAGTGTACCAGGGCCTGTTTGAGATCTCTATTTCTCGCTCAATTGCAGAAACTCAATGGCAGAAATCAATTTCCTTAGAGGTTGTTAGACTACGGACATTCTTTGTTTATAAATTCGATTTCAAGTATCTGCTATTTCTTTAGACTGCGAACATTCTTTGTTTATAAATTAGATTTCAAGTATTTTCTATTTCGTTAGACTACAACCATTTTTTCTTTATAAATTCGATTTCAAGAATGTTAAGTAAGTTATTATGGGTGTAAAATTCGCTTTGTTAACCAAGTAAACATTCTATCATGCAAGTAGTAAATAAAGAAACCTGAATTGCCAGAGGCATGTTTAGCCCATTTGATCAATCTCGCCCATGACTTTGGTGAATAGATATCACACGTACGACTTCTTAGCCTGAAGGATCTTCCTTATGTGTCAACCACACTTACCTGCACCAACTACACTTCCATGCGATACACTTACCTGTACCAGCTACATTTCCATGCAGTGTTCTTGGAATGGGAAGAGAGCATGCTTGCTTCATTGTAATAAGAGGAAAGATCTTTTCAAAAAACAAATAAACAGAGATAATTAGGGTTCTATTACCACTGCATTCCTAAATTTACAAGTCTTCAACCTTGTTCAACACTTGGAGGAGAAATGGATATAAATCCATATCTACACTCAAGAGAAGCTTGTCAATTTGGTTGTTGCTCAATCAAGCTATTGGATAACACATTGCAGCTCAATCAAGCTACTCAATCAACTCTACTTTCTAGGCAGGGACTTGTTGCTCTGCAACTCTGCTTGTTTTAATACAAATAAAAATATTAGATATCAATCAATGTAATGTCTTACTTCTTAGTTTTTAGTAAAAGCCAATTTTTTTTATTGGTTTCATATTGTCGAGCTGCAGATATACCATGTTAATCAACATTTAATTGTCAACCCGGGAAGGTAGACTTAGAGGAACCAACACAGGAAATGCAGGGCTGAAGAGGGGGTTTAAAGGATGCCAAGCTACTCTCTGAACTGCTAAAAGAAA
>ML842720.1:0-16062 GCA_009831015.1 Picea engelmannii
CCGAGTAAACTTGATCTCTAAAGCACTTGTCAAAAAGATGGGTGTTGAAAATAAACCACATCCAAAGCCTTATCCTCTTGGTTTGGTATGTGATAAAGCAAAACTTAATGTCACCAAGCAATGTTGGGTCAAATTTTCTATTGCTTCAAAGTTGATTGATGAAGTGGATTTGGATGTTGTATCACTTGATATATGTGGCATAGTACTAGGGAGTCCTTATCTTTATGATAGAAAATAAATCTTCTTTTGTCATGAGAACAAATATCACCTTACTAAAGGGGGAGTGGAATATATTGTTAGAGCCCGCAACATGAGGGTAAACACAACACTTGTTAGTGCAGGGCAAATGAAGAGACTCATAAACACTAACAAGAGATATGTACTCATGGTCGTAGGGGAAAAGGATGTCGGAATATCTGATGCTTTCCAAGGATGTGATCCTTATCATAAGAAAGAATTAATTGATATTGTTTCTAAGTATGATGATATTTTCCAAGAACCAAATGGATTACCTCCTAAGAGGGAAATCCAACATGAAATACATCTTCAGTGGGATTATTCTCTTCCTAATGTGAGCATGTACAAGATGTCAATTGTAGAGATGGAACAGATAAAAAAGGAGGTACAATGCTTATTGAATCAAGGGGTCATCAGGCCCAACTCATCTCCTTGTGGTTATCTGATCGTGATGGTGCCAAAGAAGGATGGCACATGGTGAATGTGTGTCAATTACCGAGCCTTAAATGAAATCACAATGAAAAATTGATACCCTCTTCCTCGTATAAGTGATTTACTTGATCAATTAAAGAATGTTGTTTATTTCACTCAGTTGGATTTGCGCAGTGGATACCATCAGATCAGGGTTGCAGAACAGGATGCATGGAAAACTATCTTTAAAACCAAACAAGGATTGTTTGAGAGGTTAGTTATGTTGTTTGGGATTTGTAGTGCTCCGACAACCTTCATGCGTTTGATGAATGATGTATTCAAGACATTTCTAGCTGATTTTGTGATTGTATATTTAGACGACATTCTTATATTTAGTGGGACTTGGGAGGAACATGTAAGGCATGTAAAGCAAGTATTGGATACTTTGCAAAGTGAAAAGTTGTGTGTGAAATTGTCCAAATGTGAATTTGGTAAGACTGCATTTGTGTACTTAGGTCATATTGTAGGAGGAGGACAATTGAGAATTGATCCTTCCAATATTGATGTAATTGTAAGCCCAAAAGTGTAACCGAAGTACGAAGCTTCTTAGGTGCAGTCCAATACCAGAGGAGATTCGTTTCAAACTTCTCTTTTATTGTAGCTCCTTTGCATGCCTTAACCAATGTGAAGAACACTTTTCAGTGGGGAGGAAAGTTAAAAAAATCTTTCGATACTTTGAAGGAAAAGATCAATACCACACTAGTATTAGTACTATCGAATCTTCAAGAACCTTTCAAGATAAAGACAAATGCCAGTGGATACACCATGGGTGCAATATTGATGCAATATCGTAAGCCTATCTGTTACCACTCTGAAACTTTTAACCAAGTTGTTGTTAACTATCCTACGTATGATAAAGAGTTGTATGCATTAGTTCAAAGTGTAAAGAAATGGAAGCACTACTTGTTAGTGAAGGAAACAATCATACATACAAATCATCAACCCTTACAGTATCTTCAAGCACAAACCAAGCTGCAACAATCTCGACATTACAGGTGGATGGGTTTTCTTCAACAATTTCATTTGGTAATCAAATACAAAAAGGGTACGAGTAACAAGGTAGTTGATATGCTTTCTAGACCTCCTATTGTTGCTTCTATTATTTTGAAGAATGCTTCTTTATCTCATGATAGCTATGTGGAACAATATGTCATTGATGAAGATTTTAAAGAAGTATTTGAGAAGCTAACCCATGGTGCACAAGTAGAGAACTATTGTCTGCAGGGAAACCTACTCTGCCATCTTGGAAAGTTATGTATTCATACAAGTGAACAAGTCCATGTAATACAAGAAGCTCACACTTCTCTTGTGTTTGGGAATTTTGGGGTAGGAAAAACTATGGCTCATCTGCAAAGATTTTGTTATTGGCCTCATATGAAAACAATTGTAACTAAATATGTAAAGGGGTGTGTGATGTGTTATACTTGTAAGCCCACTAATAGAAAATTGGGGCTATACTCACCACTTCATGGTCTATCCCATCCATGGGAAAGTATCTCCATGGATTTTGTAGTGGGTTTACCAATGTCAAAAAGGGGTCATGACTATTTGTATGTTGTAGTGGATAGGTTCAACAAGATGTGTATCTTGATTCCATGTAAAAAGAAGATCACTGCTGAGCAAACTGCTAATCTCTTCTTTCAGTATGTTTGGGTTCACTTTGGATTACCCACATCCATTATCTCGGATCGAGATACTCGATTCCTTGGGGATTTTTGGACAAGCTTGTGGAGAATGATGGACACCAAGTTGAAGAGGAGCACTGCTTTCCATCCACAGTCCGAAAGATAGACATAGGTTGTTAACCGAACAATGGTACTTTTGCTTCGAGGCTATTGCAACAAGCATCCCAAGTTATGGGATGAACAAAGACCCTATGTACACCATGCTTACAATCGAGCCTTACATTCTTCCACTCAATGTTCGCCTTTCGAGACATGTTTTGGGTATTTTCCTAAGGTCCCTTTGGACTTGATGTATGGGAGAGATGTCAATTCAAACGAAAAAAGAAATGAAGACAGAGCCCACAAGTTCATTCAGAGGATCCAACAGGTACACCGAGCAGTAAGGGAACAGTTGGAGAAAAGACAAGCACATTATAAAGCTTGACATGACAAACACAAGGTTGATCATCCGTTCCAAGTTGGAGACCAGGTATGGCTTCACATCAACAATGAGAGATTGAAGGTTGAAGGCAAGAAACTCAAGCCCATACGATATGGACCCTTCACTATTTTGGAGCAAAGTGGTACCAATGATTTTCGTCTAGATCTTCCACCTTATATGCAGATTTACTTCGTTGGAAATGTAGAAAACTTGAAACTTTTTGAGCCTCCCATGATCACAGATCAGGGTGAGGAAGTTTCAATACCTTCAGTTGATGAGTTTGATCCTAAGTACTTGGACGAGTTGAAGGAAGATATCATCATGGACAAAAGGACGAGGACTTCATGCAAGGGTGATGTTGATTATATTCAAGTGGGCTTAAAGGGAACACATCCAAGCAAGGAAAAGTGGATTGAGAAGGATAAGGTGAGGGAACTCTTCCCTCACTTATATGTTGATTGATGAAATATTTTGGTGGTTAAAAAATCTCTCAGTGGGAAGGCGTGATCCAAAGAGGATCTAGAGAAGACTAAGGATAACTCAAAATTCGTAGAAGCAACCCAGGAAGCTCATAATGGCCTCAGCAGGCAAAGAAAGGGAAAACATTCAAAGTCCTCAAAACTCAGTGAAATTGGCATCATCGCGAAGAGCGTGTCACAAGCTTTCCAACGGTGTAAACGACTCATCAAATAGAGTTATGGATCAAAATATATTCACGTTCAAAGTTTTGGTCAACCTAGCCCAGTCTGTAGGTATGAGTCACCATCTATACTGCTGACGTCAACATCAGTACATATGACATCATCATCTGTACATTGTATGTGGCACACACAGAGGGCGACACATGTCATGTTGATGTCAGCATGGTGACATGGCAACACTGGAGGCTGCCATGTGTCACTCATTTTTGGACTTTTCTAGTCAAATATGTAGACCAATGGGAAGGTGCCACGTGGCAGACTATACAACGACTTAGCAGGTGATGTGGCAGGATGACATGGAAGAGGTGACATGGTTGTCTATGCAATGAGGTGACATGGGCCAATGGATGGCCACCACGTGGCCCAGTCATGGGCTTCCATGTGGCAGCACACAAATTCTTAAGGACACCTAACAACCGAATTTTAAAAGAGGTAAAGGGTTGGCTGGCACCAACCCCACTCCGCAAAACTTGGAGTAGTTCCACCAAAAAATGGTGGCATATCTCAATAGTCCACCATAGTTAGTGACAAATCCCAAATATCTGCCAAATCTAGCGACATATCACAACAATCTGCCATATCCAGTGATAAGGTTCTATGGAGGGGTAAAATGGGAGGCCCGCGGGTTTGACCCCGGGACTTCCCCCAACAACTATGCCTTAATATATCTTCGCCAACCAACTAGACAACAACTATGTTGGTATATTCACTCGCCATTATTACTTAAGAATTGAATTTTTCCAGAGTTCAGGGATCAGACCATGGGGGCGCGTGACCATATGGATGGCACATAAATCAATATTTTCCCATGAATTTAATTGCAGGTCCAGGCACAAAAACCAAGATGAATTTTCTCAAGGGCCTGAAAGTGCCAGACTCAGATCGAGGCGAGGAGACAGTCGTTTTTGGGTAATTCGATGCCATGAATTCAGTGGTGTTGTTTGCTTTTTGATATGAGAAAATCTTCTGCAGCTTAACTCTAGAATGAGGTATACTTATGTACTTTGCCAAATTATTTTGTTGAGTTAATAAAAAGGCCTACCCATTTGAGAGCAGGACCCAGAGACGTAGTCCACCAGGGACAAACTCCGTTATCAAGTTTTTTATGTTCAGATCTGATGCATATGTCTCTTCAATATTGATTTATTCTTTCTTTATGGTGCACTTCAATTTATGCTCATTTAATACAATTGTTTAATAAGTCACATCGATGAAAAGATCATGGATCAATCAACCTGCCACTAGTCTAACTAGAAAAAGACTCCTAATCTAACTCTAACTAAGATCTAGTTAGGAAACACTCATTAAATGGAATTTTGGGGAAAAAAGGGACAACTAAGAGAGAAAATAGGAACACATTGGGGAATGTGAGGGAAATTGGCTTTTTAAGTAAAATAAAAATGGTAATTACTTGTGCAACTTTGGGAGAGTGTGACAAGTGTGTGGGTGAATAATGCTAATTAAATTAATTAAAAAGATGATTAATTGTGGATGAGGACATGTGTCATTGGGGATTTTTCTATAAAGCAAATGTGGTAGAAGGGAAAGGGATCTCACTCATTCTTGGTAATGTTATGCTGCCAAAATTTTGTGGACTGTGTTTTACTTATGAGAGCTAGAATTTCAAGCTTGAGAAAAAGGGGAAGCTCTTCCTTGCGAGACAAGCTTGAGAGCTATTGTGTTATGGTTTCTTGTGTGTGGCCCCTATGCGTCTCGGGGGGCTAAGGGGGAAGAAGAGTACCCATAGCATTGGTTGGGATGTATCGGTGAAGTCTCTATGATTAGCAAGCAAGAGTACAGAAGGAGCGCAATTTGTTGAAGGACATCTTCAAATTTTCATAAACCTCAGTTTCAGTATTTTATTCCTATAAATTGTAATTAGAATATAGATGGTTCGTTGTGGTTATTTTCAACCCATAATTTAGAATATTTAATTATGTGTTGTTGTTTTTATAAAATCCTTGATTTGTGGACTTATTAATTTGCAACCCAAAAATTCGAGTTTCCTTATTTCGTTGCCAACTGAATTTACAGACCCTAATTTTGATGTGTAACGATTCGTTGTCCATTATTGTAAATTCTAATTTTTATATTTCCTATGGTCATTTTTTTTAAATCTAATTGTAATTCTAGAATTTAAACCTGTTCTAGTCGCGACCAAAATGGTTTACACTATTGGAGATTGATTATTAAAATCGTTGAAATTATTGTTGTACTCTTGATGCAGGAGCATCATCATCAGGGTGCAAGTGGAGGACAACTCAGCGCCCTACCACGCATTTTGAAGTGATTTCAAAATTTAAGGATGTCGTATCATATAAATATCTCAAAAGGATTGTAATTAAAGTTCTTAAATGATAAGAGGTTGAACCATCGCATGTGATTGATGGAGATTGTATTTTCTTTAATGTAATTAATAGTAGTACAGATATGAAGTATTCACTCTTATCTGTCTGTACCCATCCTTTACTGTAATTAGACTTAGTGGTTGAAATATTTTATTTTGATAAGATAGCACTAAGGTAGTCGGAGGGAAAAAGCTCTATGAGCCCTTCTAGTATAAATATATGTATCGTATGCCCAAATGAGGCTACTGGAGATTATTGAAGTTGTTTTGTTGAGGCTGTTGAAAGTTATTGAAGTTGTTATTGTCGAGGCTACTGAAGATCATTGCAGTTGTATGAGCCCATGTACATACCATTTTAATGAATATAACAGAAAAGCGTTGATCCAAAATGTTTGGGATTGTTGTTACTGTGTCTATCAAAATGTGTTATCACATATTTTTGCAAGGGGATTGTTTTCCTTTGAAGTTGGTCATTGGGTGGCCAAATGCAAAAGAAGTGGGCTTAAAAAAAAACCCACAAATGTTTTTCATCCAAAGTCAGGGCGTGATTGTGCAAAGGCGCGCACATACCTGGTCCGCGGAAATCCATCAAGCACAGGCTCAGTTCTGACCATCAGATCCATCAGAAAAATCAGATCGGCGGTTCATGGGTATTCGGGATCTGAAAGTTGCTCGAAGTTTAGTGCCAGGGAAAAGGCTCGAGATCAAGGGACGAGCAAAGTGTTAATCTAGACTGTTGGATCTGCTTTTTGCAGAATGAAAGGTCAAAGGGTAGAGTCATGAGGGCTCGTGAAATGTGAACTCGTGAAATGATCTGGACCGTCCAAACCAGAGGGGCACGTGGCATAAGATAAGTAAAATCACAATTTCACGATTCAGAGTTTTCAGCATGGAGCAAGGCGCAAGTTCCCGAAACGCGAAATCGCGAAGCGCCTAGGAGTTGGGTCTATGGTCACAGCCCGAGGCCACATAGGAGGTGGTCCCAAGAAAAAATGGTAAGCACCCAATGCATGATTGGTGACCCGGGTTTTCAAGGAAGCAATCATGGTCGTCGGATGATAGCAGATCCGACCGTCGATCTAAATAGGGCCATTTCACAATATCGGGTATTGGGAGATTGTAGTCATGCGATGTGAAAACCCCCGAAACGCGAAATCACAATGCACCCAAGAGTTGGGCCAATGGTCATAGCCCGAGGTCATATGGGAAGCAGGTCTAGGAGGAAAGGTTGGAGCCCATTGCGTAGAGTCGGCCAAGGTGAAGTTCCGAGGAAGAAATCGTAGCCGTCGAATGCAAAGCAGATCCAACCTCCCATTTGAGTCAGTGGATTTCATGATATCGGGTATCAGGAGATTGTAGTCAAGTGATGTGAGGGCCCCTGAAACATGAAATCGTGATGCACCCAGGAGTTGGGCCCATAGTCATGGCCCGAGGTCGCATGCAGGACAAATGTGGTGAAGGAGAAGCTGGCACCAATAGCTTTGGGAGCGCGAAGGAAAGAGTGTGAATTTCATGAGACCTGCACCAAAAGCCAAAGATGATCGTGTGATTTAAAGAGCGAGACCATCATGGTTTCAAGATCGTCGGGTGAGCTCAACAGGTCTTCCAGCAACACACAACAACCCCTGGTCATTTAGCCTTGTTGAGATCCCGAGAAGGAGCAGTAATTGAAAGCAGTTAATGGAAGGCAGGTTGGGTGGTTGAAACCTTGACTCACTTAGTAATTAGAAGTATGGACGACCCGACTGTGGGGATTGAACCGTCAACTCGCGGTACCCCTGTGGGCGAATTTTCCTGCAAAGCCCATACTGATATGAGCTCACGTCTGATGAAAGAATGCCTGCACAATCTGACAGAGCGGGCACTGACTGGAAGCTTTGAATGCGGGGTCCTGATCACGCTCCTGGTGGTTGCAACAATTCTCAGTATATGTATGCACTTTTGATATTTTGATAGGGTCGTCAACTGGTTGAGCAGAGCTCCCTATTTTGTAATGTTTTGATGCTAGAACTATTCTATGGTTATGTATAAGATTTGAGACTTTTAGATTAATAAAAGTCAACCTCTTTTCATCTCTTTGTAAAAACTGTGCTAAAACACTTGGGCATGGAGGATCCAGTCGAGGGTTTTTATGCTGTTGTAATGTAGGTTTGATTGCAGCAGTATTGTGATCAGTTTTAGTCAGCTTCCTTGTGATATTTTTCTCTCTTACACTGAATGGATCGGGCATGGAGGATCCAATCGAGTTGTTGTAGCTGCATGGTGATGTAGGTTTGATCATTGTGTTGTTGTGCCTGTGTTGTTTGGACATATTTCAGTGTCTGAAACTTGAGCTTAAGAGTGATCTTAAGTCTTATTTTTTCTTCTCCAAGCTTCTTGAAGGTCAATGCCCATCGCAGTCTTGTCCACCTTTCTCACTAAGTCTTCCCTCTACTCACACTTAAATTCAATTCATTGACTGAAGTTAGTTGTGGCCCTCACTTCCCTGTACATTTCTTGTCCAGTTCTGTGTTGAACATCATTCATATATTGAATTTTTTCCATTGACCTCCACTCATATAAACCAAACATCCACCAAAAAATATTATGGGTACTGGGCTTATCCTCCTGCAATCTGAGGGTGACTCTCAGTGCTAACATTCATGGCACCGTTGTCGGGGATGAATTGAATATTTTCCTTGGGTAGAATGATAATGAACTTCTGATTCTGAAGGTGCATCAAACATCAGAACCTTTGAAGATTGCGCTTGCACTTGGCGACTCCACTGTCTCGACTCCACTGTTGCAGTGTGGCTACTTCTGGCCACACCTGGTAACCCCTGGGAGAAACAAAACGATCAAATCTGCTCTTTGATGGTGAACAAAGACCAAACACACTCATGTTTCATATATTTCACCTAGTGGCTCCATGATTAAAGAATCGATCAACGACTCCACTGGTTTGAAATGGAAAAAATCCTAGCTCGAAGGTTTTCTCCCTCTAATTTTTCTGTTGTTCCTGGTTTTCCCAATGTTGTCCCTACTGTGGATGAATGGGGTGATTATTTTCCATATTTAGAGAGCACAAAGAGGACAACTCTACTCGACATCTCCATGATTTTCACAAAGTCATGAATCAGTGGGAGATACATCATGAGGATGTATTAATGAAGATGTTCATTTTCTCATTGGACGGGGATGCCCGTGAGTGGTATCGATTCTTGCCCCCTATTAGCATCTCCTCCCTAGAGTAGTTTCATGCAACTTTTAATAAGCATTGTCAAAGGTATTATTCCTCTGAGTTAATCTGTCATAACTGTTGTAAGGAATGTGATGACCATGATCAAGATATGGTTGTTTCTAATGAAAGCTGCGAAGAGGAAGAAGATGTTTTGGGTGAAGTTATGGAACTGGTAAAATCTCTCACTACCAAACTAGAAAGGTTGGAATCTGAAGAAGGTGTAGAGGATTTTCCAGTCCTTGAGGCAGATGTCCTTAGCACCTCTAATGAGGATGATAATGAAGATTTCATAACTGTAGAGGCCTTGATTTCTTCTCCTGATGTGCCTGTTGTCCCTATCTTTGATGATTATTTAGATGAAGAGAAGCAGAGCCCCACATCACAGTTTGCTGACCAGAGGAGCATCCAACCTGTATATGACAACTACGAATTAGATTCTGAGCTAGATATGCAGGATTTCCAAGAAAATACTGCAGAGCCTTATCCTCTGTTCGCTAAAGAAAAATATTACGAGGAAATCAACCATCCTGGACCTGCAGAATACATTGAGCAGCACGAGGAAGAGAAGATCTTTCCCAAGGTTCCCATTTATGATGATTATGAATCTTATCCTTGGGAGAGCTATGAAGAAGAAGAGGAGCATCAAAAGGGGCAGTTTGTCTCTTGTCCAGATCCTGTCTGCGAGCAACCATCGCCTGGGACCAGTCAAACTGCGTCGACCGTTCACCCACCTATGCCTACTAGAGATATTATGCCATGTGTGAGCAGTTGTGTAGCAGAGAAGGCTGCCTGTAACAAATTTTCTGGAGTTTTTCGCTTGTCCTATGAGCCTGTGGAGGAATACATGCAGTTGTATTTCCTTCATGTTTTGAAACCGCCCAGCTTTATCCTGGCCTCATCATTAGGAGGAAAGTTAGGGAATGCAATCGTTCTGTTGTCACGGTTGCATTCTCTGTTATCAATCATGGACAGAGTGAAGGAGCTTCCAGTTAGGAAGTTACTTGAATGGCTATGGTG
This sequence comes from Picea engelmannii, assembly GCA_009831015.1. Taxonomy (NCBI): domain Eukaryota; kingdom Viridiplantae; phylum Streptophyta; class Pinopsida; order Pinales; family Pinaceae; genus Picea; species Picea engelmannii. Next base: position 10,100 of record ML842720.1, read on the forward strand.
GAAATTTGCTTTCACCTAGAAATGTGTAAAAATTTATTAGCTTAGGACTGTACATAAATAAGCTCCTTGGAGCATGTGTGTTTATTTTTGTTTTTACTTGTCAGCTTTATATTCTTGAGATTGACTCCATAGCCCAACAAAAGACGATTGGAACTGCAAAAGGAGATCTTAGAGCCTTGCGGGGAGGACTCTATCCACCATGGAGCCTAATGTTATCGCATATTTTTGCAAGGGGATTGTTTTCCTTTGAAGTTGGTCATTGGGTGACCAAATGAGAAAGAAGTGGGCTTAAAACAAAACCCACAAATGTTTTTCATCCAAAGTCGGGGCGCGATTGTGCAAAGGCATGCACATACTTGGTCGACGAAAATCCATCAAGAACAGGCTCAGTCTCGACTGTCGGATCCATCATACAAATCAGATCAACGGTTTGTGGGTATTTGGGATCCAAAAGTTGCTTGAAGTTTAGTGCTAGGGCAAAGGCCTGAGATCAAGGGATGAGCAAAGTTTTAATCTGGACCGTTGGATCTGCTTTTCACAGTTTCACTGAATGAAAGATCAAAGGGCAGAGTCACGAGGACTCGCAAAATGTGAACTCGTGAAATGATTTGGACCGTCCAAACCAGAGGGGCACGTGGTAGCAGATAAGAAAAATCACGATTTCATGAATCATAGGTTTCATCATGGAGCAAGGCACAAGTTCTCGAAACGCGAAATCGCGAAGCGCCCAGAAGTTGGGCCCATGGTCACAGCCCGAGGCCACATAGGAGGTGGGCCCAAGAAAAAAGGGTAAGCACTGGCCAGGGCATGATTGGTGACTTGGGTTTTCAAGGAAGCAATCGTGGGCGTCAGATGCATAGCAGATCCGACTACCGATCTGAATAGGGCCATTTCACAATATTGGGTATTGGGAGATTGTAGTCATGCGATATGAAAACCCTTGAAAAGAGAAATCACGATGCACCCAAGAGTTGGGCCCATGGTCACAGCCCGAGGTCATATGGAAAATGGGTCCATGAGGAAAGGTTGGTTCCCATAGCGTAGAGCTGGCCAAGGTGGAGTTCTGAGGAAGAAATCACAGCCGTCGGATGCAAAGCAAATCCAGTCATCCATCTGAGTTAGCCGATTTCACGATATCGGGTATCGGGAGATTGTAGTCAAGTGATGTGAGGGCCCCTGAAACGAGAAATCATGATGTGCCCAAGAGTTGGGCCCAAGTTCATGGCCCGAGGTCGCATGTAGGACAAATGTGGTGAAGGAGAAGCTGACACCAGATGCTTTGGGAGCGCGAAGGAAAGAGTGTGAATTTCATGAGACTTGCACTAAAAGCTGAAGATGCTCGTGTGAGTTAAAGAGCGAGACCATCATGGTTTCAAGATCGTTGGGTGAACTTAACAAGTTCTCCAGCAGCGCACAATAGCCCCTAGGCATTTAGCCTTGTTGTGATCCCGAGATGGAGCAGTAATTGAAAGCAGTTAATGGAAGGCAGGTCGGGTGGTTGAAACCTCGACTCACTCAGTAATTAGAAGTATGGAGGACACGGCCATGGGGACTGAACCGTCAGCCCGTGGTACCCCTGTGGGTATATTTTCCTGCAAATCCCATACTGATCTGAGCTTGCGTCTGACGGAAGAATGCTCGCACAGTCTGACAGAGCGGGTGCCGACTGGAAGCTTTGAATGCAGGGTCCCGATCACGCTCCTGGTGGTTGCAACAATTCTTAGTATATGTATGCACTTCTGATATTTTGATAGGGTCGTCAACTGGTTGAGCAGAGCTCCCTATTTTGTAATGTTTTGATGCCAGAATTGTTCTCTGGTTATGTATAATATTTGAGAATTTCATATTAATAGAAGTCAACCTCTTTTTATCTCTTTGTAAAAACTGTTCTAAAACACTCGGGCATGGATGATCCAGTCGAGGGTTTTTATGCTGTTGTAATGTAGGTTTGATTACAACGATATTGTGACCAGTTTTAGTCAGATTCCTTGTGATATTTTTCCCTCTTACACTGAATGGCTCGAGCATGGAGGATCTAGTCAAGTTGTTGTAACTGCATGGTGATGTAGGTTTTATCATTGTGTTGTTGTGATTGTGTTGTTTGGACATATTTCAGTGTCTGAAACTTGAGCTTAAGAGTGATCTTGATTCTGAGTTTTTCTTCTCCAAGCTGTTTAAAGGCTCGATGCCCATAGTAGTCTTGTCCGCCTTTCTCACTAAGTCTTCCCTCTGCTCACACTTAAAATCAATTCATTGATTGAAGTTAGTTGTGGCCCTCACTTCCCTGTACATTTCTTGTTCAGTTATGTGTTGAACATCATTCATATATTGAGTTTTGTCCATTGACCTCCACTCATATAAACCAAACATCCACCAAAAAATATGATGGGTACTAGGCTTATTGTTAGGATATTTAGACGCTTAGGAGTTAGTTAAGATCTACTTGGTCTAATGTGTCGTTAGGTAAAACTGTGTTTCTTAGTGTGTTTCCTTAGTATGCATTAGTTTGAATTTGTAGTTGGGAAATCTGACGGTCACGATATGTTCCCGACATAGAGTGATCCGATGCTTCATACTCTCCTTGATCTTAATGACCATTGATCCATGGCTTAACACCCGATTGGTCCATGATCTCTATTTAAAGAGCATGGAGGGTCATTTGTCGGTGATCGATTGTGAGAAACTCTCTTATAAAATCTCACTGTAATCTTTTTCTTTGCATTAATAAACTGCTCCAAGTGGCCGCGTTGGCTGGGGTCGTGGATGTTTCCTTTCATTTCACTCGAAAAGGTTTCCGTTTGTCCAAGATATGGCCATTACAGTCAGATTCGGAGGTATAAAGCTTGAATACGCATTTTTTAAATTTTTGCAAAGTTTTATTTTGGTTTTATTTCGGTTTGATATTATTTGTTTCGAGATTGCTGCTCTTTTAGATTTGTGTATGCTCTTTGCCCCGCGCCCTGTGTAATCTTGGAAAATCAAAAATGGATAGGAAAAAGGTGCATCTCCCGGGTAAGCTAACCAAGATCTAACCCTTGTTGTCATCGAGAAGTGAAATTGTTTTCTTGTGTGAAAATAGTTTTTTTTTAGCACGCTCTCCAAGGCTGTCTTCAACAACAAAAACAACAACAACAACAACAACACCCCCAATCCTCCTTCTGAACATTACAATATGTTTTGCTAGAAAATTTGGTTAAAAGTTGCCTTATTAAGTAAGAGGTCTTGAGTTCAAGTCTCTCTTTTGTTACTTTTTTTGAAAAAGTTCATGCTAAAATTGTAAAGTGTATTTCACTTCAAGTATAAAAGTGAATCACTATAAGTAGCTTTAATATTTTATTTTAGAGTTATTTATTTTTCATGCAACTCTTCTTTGTAAAAGTGATCCTCACTTCTCTTTATAAAAGTGGGTCACTTCATAGAGCAACTTACACTACCACGTGGTCCCCTGGTTACTATTTATGCCTTTTTTAAAAAGGGCATAACTCTCACATCCGAAGTCCATTTTCAGTGCCGTTTTTTTCTAAACTGCACAACTTTTCGAGCTCTTTCCATTCAAATCATCAGTTTCAGTTTTTAAATCTGTATTATCTGCATATTTAATATGGTTTCTACAAGTAATCTCATACTTACTAGCACCAACTACTTCCAATGGAAATCCCATATGGATGATTTATTAAGAAGTAAAGGCTTGTACCGGATTACCTTGGGAAAGGAAACAACACCCACTGATGCTGATAAGAAAGCCGAATGGGATAATAGGAATGAGGAAGCATGTGGATTAATCGAAATGTCCATCTCTCTTGATTTAAGGTTCCACCTTCAATCAATTGATAAACACTAAGAAGCTTGGGAAAAGATTGAATCTGTGTTTGGTAAACACAATATTATTGTTGTAGGATAACAATAATATCTTGTGTTTGGTAAACACAAGATGAGTCCTTTGAATCTGTGTTTGGATAACAGCAGCTTCACTGATCACTCTCCTTTGGCTGATTGTAGGTTTCCTCCAAGATCATAAGTTTCATATGTTCATATCTTCCCCCTTTTCCACCATCATAGAGCTTGTTTATATAGGTTAAGAGGAGCTTAACCTCTTGAGTTATCTTTAGAACAAGTTGGGAACCTTCTCCTTAGATCAGGGATCTCTTGATGAAACCAAGAATTCGAGCACAACTGCCTTCTAATCTCGAAAGATCCTTTCCTCATTCTCCTCAACGGGCTAACAACTGACCCAGAATAGTGAGCGCTCCCTCAGAAGGGGCCTCAGAGCGTTGTAGCACTCCCTGGTAAGCCTTGGGGAAGCGCCAACGCTCTCAGGATGGGCAGCGCTCCTCCAAAAGGGGTCGGGGAGCGTTATAACGCTCCCTGAAGCATTATAGGGGAGCTCCAGCACTTCTGCAACTGAAGTAGGGGAGTGTTCCCCCTCCAAAACTCTGTTTCAGGGTTCCTTTCAGGTGTCGAGAGTTATTTTACTCTAGTAAACCAGTTCTTCTTCTTCAAATCAGTCATGTGAGATGTTATAAGTGTCTCCTTAGTGTCGTTATCATGGCATTATGTCTGAATATCGTTTGCGACACTAGTGACCAACTTGCGACACTTGCGAAAGTTGCAGAGAAGATGTGACACTTACGACGATTGATAGGGACAATGCGACACTTATCCAGCTGAGCAATTTTGACGTGTAACATAATGCCCCCCAAAGTATGAAGTCAGAAGACGTGAACTGATGACTGAAATACTTTGCAGACGTTCAATCAAGGGTATAGACTCGGAGAACTTGACGGAAGCTGTACACAAACATCCAACAAATATCATGACATATTCCGGGACCCAAGGCAGACATGCCTATGCTTGGATGACCAAGATTTGAAATATGACCGCCATAATATACACTATGGATCCATAATTGTATTGATAAAAGGGTATAGCCACCGAAGATACAATGTGGATCTATACTGTAATGACTCAGACTGATCGTAGCCACGAAGAATACACAGTGGATCTACGAGATGACAAGACATAGCCACGACCAATACAAAGTGGATCTATGTAACAATGTATGTGTTCTTTGTCCAAAACTCCTTCGCAACCTGGGCGAAACATATATCAAAGTGAATTACTCAACCCAGGGTCTTCTTACCAATCCCCGTGCGATACGATTCTAACCATGTGAATAGATGTCTTGGTGTCGAACATGGCAGAAACCACTTGATTACCGGTCAATGAGGTAAACCGTTAACAAGTGCGAGGGAGATCACCATTAATGTCAATGATTCCAAAGGTACCTTAGTACATTCCACCGAACGTGAATAGATGAGCTGAAGTCGAACATCTGTGGAATCATTCGATCAGAAGTCAATGATGTAAACCCACTGTCGAATGTGAGGAGGCCTTCCATTGAGGCATGCAGGTCCCAAAGTACTAATTACTTTCTAAGTCTAATTCCCGGATAAAGTGTTGAAGTCGACAGGAACAGACTCGTCGAAGGAGGGCCTTGATGTACCCCCCATCAATGATGCGAAACGTGTATAAAGATGTAATTGGTAGATCAAAAGAACATGGACTGACACGGTTTTTTGAGACAAGATATTTGGGATGGTTGACTCTTGAGGCAGATACTTCCCTTGAACACTGAGGCACAACAACAAAACATGACATGGACCAAAGCTGCGCAATGGATACTGTGACTTGCGTCGGGTGATCCACAGGAGTGAAAGGAACTCGGAGGATTGGCTCAGTGCAGAGGTTCAGCGGGTTATGATATATGAAAAGTGACAAAGTGCCGTGTTCAAGGGCGACTCTAAGAAGTGCTAGATGATGTTCTCAAGAGACTGCTTGGCTTGCTCCTTTCAATTTTTCCCCCATCTAGATAGATGAGTACCTCTTTTTTATTTAACGAGCTCGAGGAGGATAACACATGCTCGATATAACTCACCTTCGGTAAGTTCCTCTTCCTTTGTTTA
>ML842720.1:19807-41722 GCA_009831015.1 Picea engelmannii
CAAGTTGTAATCAAGGATCTAAAAGATCCTAAGCATGTTCTTGCAACTGGAATTGCTGATGATATTACCAGGTTGTACAAATTTGACAACTTTGGGCCATCATATTTTTCATCAGTTTTTGTTGCTCATAGCGATGACTTGAGCAAACACTGGCATGAGCGGTTTGGTCATCTAAACTATCGCTCATTGTAGCAACTATGTAATCAACAGATGGTGACTGGTCTTCCTCTTGTTTCATGCAGAGATGGTGTTTGTGACGGTTGTGTTCTCGACAAACATCATCGTGATAATTTTGACAAACGTGCCTTTTGGCATGCCTCGGGTCCTTTGCATCTTGTTCACAATGATTTGTGTGGTCCACTTTCTTCTCCTTCTTTTTCTGGGTGCAAGTATTTCTTAAACTTCATTGATGACTTTTCCAGACGTACTTGGGTTTACTTCTTAAAACTTAAGAGCAAATTTTTTGACATGTTTTTGGCCTATAAGGCCCTTGTAGAAAAACAATCTTGACGTCAAATTCAAAGGTTAAGAATAGATAATGGAAGCGAATATGTGAACAATAATTTTACATGTTACTGCACTACACAGGGAATCCAAATGCAACACATTGTTCCATATACATCACAACAAAATGGTGTTGCTGAGAGAAAGAATCGCACATTAAAAGAAATGGCTAATTGTATGATCCACTCTAAGGGATTAAGTCTAAAGTATTGGGCGGAAGCCATCAACTGTGCAAATTACATAGTAAATTGCACTCCCACAAAGGCTCTTAAAAATATAACACCAGAAGAAGCTTGGACTAAAATTGAACCAGATGTAAGTCATTTCCGTGTATTTGGCAGTATAGCATGGGCTCACATTCCTGATGAGAAAAGGAAAGCATTGCATCCTAAAAGTGAGAAGTGTATATTTTTTGGTTATTCTGAAGATGTCAAAGGTTATTGACTTCTTCAATCACATTGTAATGAAATTATTATTAGAAGAGATGTTAAATTTGATGAAAATCTCTTGGCCTGCGAGCCTAATTCAACATTTGTGCCTTCTTTGGCCTGTGAGCCTAATTCGACGGTTGTTCCTTCTTCGGCCTGCGAGCCATCTTCGACATTTGTGCCTTATTCTGATCTAGTTTCTTCTTTAGAAGACGACAGTGAGGATGAAAATCCACCTCTGCCTACTCGCCCTCTTCTAGATGAGTCCTTTGAATCTGAGCCAGCACCAGCTCCACCACTTCCTAGATGGGTCCGTTCAACACGAGAATAATTTGTCGTTCTTGTCGATGATCCTTCAGATCAGTGTCGGACACGTTCACAGTTCTAGCGAGCCTCTTCTCTTTTGGCTCAAGTTTCAAAAGCTCATGATCCAGAGACATTTGTAGAAGCTTCAGGTCATCCAGATTGGGATACAATAATGAATGAAGAGTATCGTTCTTTAATGGAAAACGATACTTGGGATCTTGTACCTCTTCCAAAAGGAAGAAAAAATGTTAGATGCAAATGGGTCTACAGAACTAAGTATGCATCAGATGGAAGTGTTGAAAGACATAAGGCTCAGTTAGTTGCCAAAGGATTTTCCCAAGTTGAAGGAATTGACTATAATGAAACCTTTGCCCCTGTAGCCAAAATGAATTCCATCCGCCTTGTTCTTGCCCTTGCTGCCTCACATAAATGGGAGGTCCATTAGATGGATGTTAAATCCGCCTTCTTGCACAGATATTTGCAAGAAGAAATCTACATGGAACAAATTCCTGGCTATGTCCAGAATGACTCTAGCCTTGTTTGTCGCCTCAAGAAATCTCTTTATGGTCTCAAGCAAGCTCCCCAAGCTTGGTATGCCAAAATGGACAAATTTCTTATTGCCACTAGATTCTCTAGATGCCATTCTGATCCTAATGTCTATACCAAGAAAGTAGGAATCCATCTCATAATCCTTGTCCTTTATGTTGATGACCTTATCCTTATTGGTAGTGACTCAAAACTTTTAAACCATGTGAAAACCAGCCTTAAGAAGAAATTTGAGATGACAGACTTAGGATTTTTACACTATTTCCTTGGACTCCAAGTTTTGAAAACCAATGAAGGCATTTTTCTTTCCCATTCTAAGTATGCCTGTGACCTTCTTTGTCGCTTTCACATGGATGATTGTAAACCAACCCCTTCTCCCTTCGAGTCTGGAGTCAAGCTTACTTCCACCTGTACTTCTCCCTAAGTTGATGCCACCCTATACCGTCAATTAGTTGGTAGCCTCTTATACTTGACTCATACCCATCCTAATCTTTACTTTTTTGTTGGTCTTGTTGCCTGGTATATGAAAACACCCCATGAAAGCCATTGGAAAGCAACTAAAAGGATACTTCACTATGTCTGTGGTACAGTTCAGTTCAAGATACATTATAGTTCGGGGGGGACTCCTTTATTGGTTGGTTTCACTGATTCAAATTGGGCCGACGACCTTGATGATCAGAATTCTAGTGGAGGTTATGTTTTCAGCCTTGGTTCAGGACCTATCACTTGGGCCTGTAAGAAACAACAAGATATTGCACTTTCTTCAGCAGAAGTAGAGTACCGAGCAGTGGTAAATGCAAGTCAGGAAGCCTTGTGGCTTCGACAGATCCTTTCAAAGTTTGGATTCCAGCAGCAAAATCCGACTAGCCTTTGGTGCAAAAATCAGAGTGCCATCAATCTCTCCAAATAACCATTTCAACATCAGCGTAGCAAACACATCAAGCTACACATGCACTTCATCAAAAATCTCATTCATGATCAAGTTATTGAAGTGCTTTTTTTCTCTGGAGAAGATCAAGTTGCAGACATTTTCACAAAGTCTCTTACAGAAGCAAAGTTTTCCAAACTTTGATCTATGTTAGGAGTTCAGGAAGCTGTCATAAAGGGGGGTAGGCTCTAATGCCTCCTTCCTCCTCCTATTGTGTCACTATTGTAAATCCTTCAATCCTATCCCAAGTTGTTCTTAAGGGGGTATGTTAGGATATTTAGACACTTAGGAGTTAGTTAAGATCTACTTGGTCTAATGTGTCGTTAGGTAAAAGTGTGTTTCTTTAGTATGAATTAGTTTTCATTTGTAGTTAGGAAATCCGACGGTCACGATATGTTCTCGACATAGAGTGATCTGACGGTTCATACTCTCCTCAATCTTAATGGCCATTGATCTGTGGCTTAACACCCGATTGGTCCATGATCTCTATTTAAAGAGCATGGAGGGTCATTTGCCGATGACTGATTGTGAGAAACTCTCTTGTAAAATCTTTTTGTAATCTTTTTCTTTGCATTAATTAACTACTCCAAGTGGCTGTGTTGGCTGGGGCCGTGGATGGTTCCCCTTGGGGGCCTTATCATGTGAAAACATCGGTGTGTTGATATTTGATATGGTTATGTGAGTGGTTACTGAAGATGTTCGTCCTCTGTTGGAATACCTGTGTTGTTGAACACTTATCCTTCTGCAATATGAGGGTGACTCTCAGTGCTAACAGAATGAATGGTAGGATTTATGTTAATTGTATTATATTTTATTATTTGTTCTTATGTTATGAATGCATTACATGGTTGAATGTATAAATTTGTGAGGATTAGATAGGTTTCAATTGTTTCTCTTCTATGAACTCATGCAAGGAGTGCATAGTGTTCGCAAGGCATGTGTTGAGAGAGTCTAGTTTGACTTAGAAGCCCAGGAGAGATAACATGAAGCTTTATTTGCAAGGAGTGCATAGTGTCCTCAAGGAGGGCATTGAGAGAGTCTATTTTGACTTAGAAGCTTAGGAGAGATAACATGAAGCTTCATTTGCAAAGGAGTGCAGAGGACCTCACAAGGTGTGCATAGGTAGAAACACACTCAATGTCATATTGTTAAGGAGGAACAATTGAGTCATGTAAGAACTGTTGCAAGGAGTGCATAGTCACCCATAAAAGGGTTAAGTTGAAAGAAACCTATTGCAAGGTGTCCACATGGTCGACTTTTGGCTAAGTGTCGAAGAAGCCGTTATGAGAGGTGCAATGAGTGTGTAAGAAGAAACATTCTGAGAAGTTTTAAAGTTTCGAGGAGGAGAAACAAGCTCAACAGAGGTAGCAGATGGAAATTATTCAGTAGGGAGGAGCCCACTTAAAATTCTCCAACCAACAAGCAAGATCCATTCGGAGGAATCGAGATCTTTCCAGACCATGAGATCTGGGAAAGTCGCACGAAGGATAGTCTTAGATTCCTTCGACACTCCATGTATTCGAAGGTTTGGAAATGTTCGAGAAGAGGTATCGTCAAAGTCCTGAAGAAGGTCGAAGAAATATGTACCATTGGATCCGATAAGGACACGTGGCGAAGATCTATGTGCTTCAGAAGAAGAGCGTTTTGGAGGAAAGCGAGAGTGGAGGAACAAAAAATCCCAAAGCCAAACTACCGGAGTCAATTATGACTGTTGATATGAGAAGGACACATGTCATCATATCGTGGTATCGAGAAGTCATACGAAGTCCAAGAGGTAAGTAACCATCCTAGCCGTCAGTTGTTTGGACATGTGGCATCAGATAATAAGTCCCGAAGGCCAGAGTCAACAGGAGTCATTGATAAACGGAGGGACACTTGGAGAGTGGAGATTTACTCCAGAGGATTGACACTTTGGGAGAAAGAGAAGTATAGGAGCGTTGACTAGAAGTCGTCCAAAGTAGGAACAAAGGACGCATTTCAACTGTCGATCGAGGTTACACATGGCGCTCGATCCGTAGCTCCAGATACAAATCACTTAGGGGAAAAAGGTGTTTGGAACACTCGGAACTCCCAAAGCTGGAGTCCCGAAGTGAATCACAGTTGTTGGCTATTGGAGAAGCGCGAGCTGTAGGTTTTTTTCCGGGTCATTTCGCTGGACCGAAGTTCGAAGGATTAAGAGTCAGTAGCACTCGAAACAGTCGAATCCCGAAGTTTTGAAGGGGACGAGGCTGAGGTTATATCCCGTGGACATAAGGAAGAAGGGCCTAGCAGAGGAGATAACTCTCACCATTCAGAGTTACTAGAAGCATAAGAGAGAGCGTGTGCGGGGGAATCAAGCCTGCGTTGGTAACCAAAGGGGGCCTGTGTGAAACAAATTCTGGGTCTAGTAGAGGCTCGAAGATCTGATTCGGCTCAGTGAATTGAACGATCCTAGACCGGGAGGTCACGCAACCCCGAGGAGAGAGGGGGGTCTGCATCAAGTGGTATCAGAGCCTCGAATTGTGCTTTGTGTAAAAGAAGGAGGTAGTCCGATATCATCAAGTGGTATCAACATCGTGACATAAAATCTGTGTGAAGGAAAAGTTTAACACCATGCCGCCTTGAAGACGTGCGGAGTGACCTATAGAAAATACAGCTGTAGAAAGGGAGATGAGAGAAATTCATGCAAGATTAGATGCTATGGAGAGAACATAAAGAAGATCACCTGATGCTAGAGATGTCAATGATGCAGAAAGCGAAGAAGTGGAAGTTGAAGGAGCTGCAGGAGAAGATGCTGCAGAAGAACACTTGCTGAAAGTTGTTGTCAAATTGGGAGCCAGAGAAAAAATAGAAATCCAAATGTACGAAGGTAACTTAGATGTTGAGTAATTGTTGGATTGGATAAGAGCAATGGATAAATACTTTGACTATGAAGAAGGTGATGATGATAGGAAAGTAAAACATGTTGTCACCAAATTGAAGGGACACGCAACACTGTGGTGGGATGAACCACATGATGATAGAAGATATAAAGGAAAGAAAAATATCAAGAGATAGGATAGAATGGTAGCCAAGCTGAAGGCTAAATTCATACCCTAAGACTATCAGATAAATATGTTCAAGAAATTACAGAACCTGAGACAGAAAGGATTGACAGTAAAAGAATACATAGAGGAATTTTATAAGTTGAACATCAGGGCTGGACAGAGAGAAAAAGATGATGAGAAGGTTGCCAGGTATATTAATGGCCTGAGATATGAAATCTAGGATGAAATAAACATGATAACAGTGAGGACAGTGGAGGATGCTTATCAGATTGCACTGAAGGAAGAAGAGAAATTGGCCAGGAAATAGAGCCAACGAAGCAGAGGGAGAAGTCTAAACAGATGAAAGGGAATTGTCCATGAAAAGGCACAAAAGCCCAAGGTTGAGATTGTAAAAACACACATTCACTCAGAAATAGGAGGAAGTTCCCAAGGGAGAAAGTATGGTGGAAGGAATGCTTTTCCTCGAGGAAGAGGAAGAGGAAGAGGAGGAGTGGTGAAGTGTTATGCCTGTGGAAAAACATGACACGTGTCTTAGGAATGCCCCAAGATAAATAAAGAAGGAGGAGATCAAGCTAACATTTCAGACACGTAGAGGTGGAATATTGAGGCAGAAGGTGCAGAAGATGGGAGATCTTTGATGATGAAGAAGGTTCTCTTGAAGCTAGAGCAAGAAGTGGAGAAACCAGTGCAGAGGAATAGTTTGTTCAGAACTACTTGCAAGACTAAAGACAGGGTATGCAAGGTGATAATTGATAGTGGAAGCACTGATAACTTGGTATCCACATAAATGGTGGAGAAATTGGAGTTGGAGATGACTACACATCCAAATCTGTATATAGTCTCATGGTTGCCGAAAGGACACTAGGTAATGGTAACTAAACAATGCCAAATTGAAATTAAGATAGGAGGATATAGAGATGATATTTTGTGTGATGTGATTCCCATGGATGTATGCCATGTCTATTTGGGGAGACCATGGTAGTTTGACAGAAATGTCATTCATGATGGGAGAAAAAATACTTATACCTTGGAGAAAAATGGTAGGACACACATGCTAGTACCAATAGAGGATAAGAAAGTGAAGGAAGAAGTCAACACAAGTATACTTCTCATGAGTGGGAATGAACTACTAAGTGAAGTTAAGAAGGAACATGAGATGCAATTTGCTGTGGTGAGGAAGTCGAGAGTCATCCTTACGAGTACTTCTATGGATGATCTGCCTAAAGAAATTCAGGAGCTATTAGAAAATTCTGCTGACATAGTAGTGGATGAGTTACCTTGCTCATTACCACCCATCAAGAGTATTATGCATCACATTGATCTCATACCAGGAGCGAGTCTACCGAACAAAGTAGCATACATATTGAAACCTCAAGAGAATGAGGAGGTAAAGAAACAAGTCCAAGATTTGATGGAAAAGGGTTTGGTCAGAGAAATCTTGAGTCCATGCACAATACCAACTGTGTTGAGTCCAAACAAGGATGGAGGATGGAGAATGCGTATAGACTCAAGAGCCATAAACAAAATCACCATCAGGTATATATTTCCTTTGCTTAGGATGGATGACTTAATGGATTGTTTGAGCAGAGAAAATTATTTTTCAAAAATAGACCTGGAAAGTGGATATCACCAAATAAGGATGAGAGAAGGTGATGAGTGGAAAACAACCTTCAAAATGAACGAAGGGTTGTATGAGTGGCTTGTTATGCCATTTGGCTTGACAAATGCCCCAAGTACTTTTATGAGGTTGATGAATGAGGTATTAAAATATTTTATTGGTAGTTTTGTGATTGTATATCTAGATGATATACTAGTTTTCAGTAAAATTGAAGAAGAGCATTTGAGGCACTTAACATTAGTAATGAGAAGGTTGTAGCGGGAGAATTTGTTGATAAATATGAAGAAATCCTCTTTTATGAAGACATAACTCATTTACTTGGGTTTTGTAATCTCTTCAAATGAATTGAATATGGATCCAGAGAAGGTGAGAGAAATCAGAGAATGGCCATTGCCAAGGAGCATATTCAAAGTGAGAAGCTTCCATGGATTAACAAGTTTCTATCGGAAGTTCGTTAGGAATTTCAGTGGCATTTGTACACCAATATTGGATATGGTGAAGAAGAGATACAAATATTTTAAGTGGACAGAATAAGATGAGAAGAGTTTCACGATATTAAAGGAGAAGATAACAGAACAACCGATTCTAGTCTTGCCAGATTTCAGGAAGATTTTTCAAGTACGATGTGATGCTAGTGGAGTACAAATTGGAGCAGTCTTGAGCCAAGACAATAGGCCTGTTTTATATTTTAGTGAGAAGATGAATGACACCAAGAGAAATTACTCCACATATGATAAAGAATTTTATGTAGTAATTCAAGTCTTAAAGAAATGGAGGCACTACCTTGTTCCGAAAAAAATTGGTTTGTACATCGATAATCAAGCTTTACAATTCATAACTAGACAAAAGAAGTTAAATCAAAGACATGCCAAGTGGATAGAGTTTATGCAAAATTTCACTTTTGTCATTAAATATATTTATGGTAATGCTAACAAAGTTGATGATGCATTGAGCAGGAGATGTCTGATTCTGCAGGAATTTCGAGTGAAATCCTTAGGGTTCGAACACCTTAAGGAAATGTATTGTGATGATTCATATTTTAAAGAGGCGTATGAAGCATGTAAAAATCATGTTCTTAGATACATAAGTCAATGGACAAAGTATATGATTCAAGATGGATTGTTGTTTAAGGGTAGTCAGTTGTGCATACCAAAGTGCTCAATGAGAGATAATTTGCTGAAGGAAAAACATAGTGGAGGTCTAGCAGGACATTTTGTCCATGAAAATACATTTTCACAGTTGAAAAACTCATACTATTGGCCAGGTATGAGGGAAGAAGTGAAGAAATTTATAAACAAATGTAAGATTTTCCAATATGCAAAAGGAAAGCGACAAAACACCGGGTTATATAAACCATTGCCTATTCTAGATACGCCTTGGGATGCAATAAGCATGGATTTCGTGTTGGGATTGCCAAGAACACAAAGGGGAAGTGATTCCATATTCATTGTAGTTGATAGATTCTCAAAGATGGCACACTTTATCCCATGCCAAAAAACTAATGGTGCAACACACATTGCCAATCTGTTTTTCAAGGAAGTTGTGAGACTGAATGGCTTTCCCAAGAGTATTGTCTTGGATAGAGACACACAATTTGTTGGTAATTTATGAAGGACATTGTGGAAGAAATTGGGGACACAACTATCCTTCAGTTCAACATATCACCCTCAAACAGATGGAAAAACTGAGGTGGTAAATCAGAGTTTAGGAAATTTGCCGAGGAGTCTGGTCACTCAACATCATAGTCAGTGGGATCAGATTTTGTCACAAGCAGAGTTTGCATACAATGACTCACCAAATAGGAGTACATGAAGGAGTCCATTCTAGATAGTATATGGAATGAAGCCAAGAGGAGGATCATAGTTTAAATATTTGGAGAAGAATGAATTCAGAAGCGCTGGAGCATAACACTTCGCTGCAGAAATGCGAAAGCTTCATAATAAAATCAAAGAGCAGTTGTAGAACAACAACAAAGAATATAAACACAGATTTGATCAACATAAGAAAGAACTTCAATTTGAAGTGGGAGAGCAAGTTCTGATACATCTTAGGAAGGAAAGGTTCCCAAGGGGAACATATAACAAATTGAAATTGAAAAAGATAGGACCGTGCAAGATCCTAAGGAAATTTGATGAAAACGCTTATGATATAGAGATTCCAGAAGATGTGGGTATATCGCCCATATTCAAAATTTTAGACCTATACCCTTACAGGGAGGATGACACAAAAGGATCAGAATATAAAAAATAGATCCAGTGGGAGAAGCAAATGCCTATAGCAGAAAATCCACAGATGGAGGAGATCATAGATCGAAGGATTGGTAGGAAGACCAGAAGGAAGACTTATTTTGAGTATTTGGTAAAGTGGAAATGACACCCAATAGAAGATTCCAGTTGGATAAATGAAGTTGATATTCAAAAGCATGGAAAGTCAGTGCAGGAGCTCATGGACAGAAGTCCATGAATTTTTGTCCAGAGGAGTATGATGCAGGAGCATCATCATCAGTGTGCAAGTGGAGGACAACTCAGCGCCCTAGTGTGTATTTTGAAGTGATTTCAAAATTTAAGGATGGCGTATCATATAAATATCTCGAAAGGATTGCAATTAAAGTTCTTAAATGATAAGAGGTTGAACCATCGCGTGAGATCGATGGAGATTGCATTTTCTTTAATATAATTAATAGTAGTACAAATCTGTAACATTCACTCTTATCTGTCTGTACCTATCCTTTATTGTAATTAGATTTAGTGGTTGAAAGATTTTATTTTGATAAGATAGAACTAAGGTAGTCGGAGCGAAAAATCTCTGTGATCCCTTCTTGTATAAATATATGTATTGTATGCCCAAATGAGGTTGCTGAAGATTATTGAAGTTGTTTTGTTGAGGCTGCTGAAAGTTATTGAAGTTGTTATTGTCGAGGCTGCTAAAGATCATTGCAGTTGTATGAGCCCATGTACATACCATTTGAATGAATATAACAGAGAAGTGTTGATCCAAAATGTTTGGGATTATTGTTGCTGTGTCTATCTAAATGAATGGTAGGCTTTCTGTTAATTGTATTATTTGTTATTACTTGTTCTTATGTTATGAATGCATTACATGGTTGAATGTATAAATCTGTGAGGATTATATAAGTTTCAATTGTTTCTCTTCTACGAGCTCATTCAAGGAGTGCATAGTGTCTGCAAGGCGTGCGTCGACATAGTATAGTTTGACTTAGAATCCTAGGAGAGATAACGTGAAGCTTTATTTGCAAGGAGTGCATAGTGTCTGCAAGATGTGTGTTGACAAATTCTATTTTGACTCAGAAGCTCAGGAGAGATAACGTGAAGCTTCATTTGCAAAGGAGTGCATAGGACCTCACAAGGTGTATGTAGGTAGAAACACACTCAATGTCATATTGTTCAGGAGGAACAATTGATTCGTGTAAGAACTGTTGCAAGGAGTGAACAGTCGCCCATAAAGGGGTTAAGTTGAAAGAAACCTGTTACAAGGTGTGCA
The DNA here is from genome assembly GCA_009831015.1 of Picea engelmannii. NCBI lineage: Eukaryota > Viridiplantae > Streptophyta > Pinopsida > Pinales > Pinaceae > Picea > Picea engelmannii. The sequence continues at coordinate 30,665 of ML842720.1, forward strand.
CATGGTCGAATTTTGGATAAGTGTCGAAGAAGCCGTTATGAGAGGTGAAAGGAGTGTGTAAGAAGAAACATTCTGAGAAGTTTTAAAATTTCAAGGAGGAGAAACAATCTCAGTATAGGTAATGGATGGAAATTATTTAGTAGGGAGGAGCCCACTAAAAATTCCCCAACCAACGAGCAAGATCCATTCGGAGGAATCAAGATCTTTCCAAACCGTGAGATCTGGGAAATTCGCACGGAGGATAGTCTTAGAGTCCTTCGACACTCCGTGTATTCAGAGGTTTGGAAGTGTTCGAGAACCAGGATCGTCGAAGTCCTGAAGAAGGCCGAATAAATCTGGACCGTTGGATCCGAGAAGGATACGTGGCGGAGATCCTTGTGCTTCGAAAAAAGAGCATTTCAGAGGAAATCGAGAGTGGAGGAACAAAAACTCCAGAAGCCGAACTACCAGATTCAATCGTGACCGTCTATATGAGAAGGACACACGTAATCAGATCGTGGGATCTAGAAGTCGTCCGAAGTCCAAGAGGTAAGTAACCATCCTAGCCGTCAGTTGTTTGGACACATGGAGTCAGATCTATCACTTCAGTGATAGGACACTTCGGGGAAATTGAAGAGTAAATTCCTAAAGGTCATAAGTCCCGAAGGCCAGAGTCAATAGGAGCCATTGATAAATGGAGGGACACGTGGAGAGTGGAGATTTAGTTTGGAGGAATGATACTCTAGGAGAAAGAGAAGTAGATGAGCCTTGACTGGAATTCATCTGAAGCAGGAACAAAAGACACATTTCCACTGTCGATTGAGGTGACACATGGTGCTCAATCCGTAGCTCCAGATGCAAATCACTTCAGGGAAAAAGGTTTTTGGAACACTCGTAACTCCCGAAGTCGGAGTCCCGAAGTGAATCACAGTCGTTGGCTGTTGGAGAGGTGCGGGCCATAGATTTCTGTTCGAGTCATTTCACTGGACCGAAGTTTGGAGGATTAAGAGCCAGCTACACTCAAAACAGCCGAAGCCCGAGGTCGCGAAGGGGACGAGGCCGAGGCTATAGCTCATGGAAATAAGGAAGAAGGGCCTAGTAGAGGAGCTAGCGATCGCCATTCAGAGTTACCAGAAGCACAAGAGAGAGGGTGTGTGGGGGAATAAATCCTGCGTTCGTAACCAAAGGGGGCCCGTGTGAAACAAATTCTGGGTCTAGTAGAGGCCCGAAGAGCTGATTTAGCTCAGTGAATTGAATGATCCTAGACTGGTAGGTCACACAACCCCGAGGAGAGAGGGGAGTTTTCATCAACTCTGGAAACGAACTGTTGAAGAACATGGTTAGGAAAATCGTAGTTTCGAATTTAGAAATATGTTGGTCACTCTTGACTTATTCAATACATAGTTTAGTATTCCACCTGGTTCATTGTAATGATTAAAAATTCTTTTTTATAATTTTAGAATCCCTTATAACCACTGTAAATATTTTTACATTCGAAGTTATAATTTTTTTTTATGGTCGTTGTAGATTCCATTGACATTTTTTCCCGAGAAGAACGTAGACAAGATCGTCGAATGATCGGTGCATTCTAACATGATACCTATAGGGTCCTTTCATGATTAGAATGCAATTTCTAAAACTATAATGTGATGGTTGTCACACTCGACTGCCACCTTGGCTGGCTCTTATATATTGAGAATTTGGTGCTAAGGAGTTCGCAGGGTCGACTCTCCCGATGGACGTTTGGCACCATATCTGAACGAAATCAACAATAATAAATTTATTGTTATGGTTCTGTAAGCTAATTTGCATTTTGAAGTTATCATTTCAACAGGTTGTTATTGTTAAATTGTCAGATAGGTTACTGCAAAACTAACTTACCAATCGAAGATTTGGATATGTATAGTCACGATAATCTTTCCCAAAATCCGAATTAATTGCAAACCCGAAGTTAATAATCTCATGGTCACTGCTTATTTTTCACAATTCTTGAGTTGAATTTGTAAGGGTCGTGGTTGAATTAATTTGCAATCTGGAATTGGATAATCGTCATGGTCACTTTAGATATATCAAGCCTTCCTTAAATTATAATTTAATGTTGTAGCAAGAAGTTCATTGTTAATTCCTCAAGATAGTTCGTGAGTCGAGCTAGATCTTGTAGCGATCTTTTTCTCCTTTCTTTACAACTACTAGAGTGTAATCTATGTTATCTAATAGTCACTCTATGCACTATCATAACTGCAATTTTAGAAAATAATGAGGTTATTACTTAAGTATATATAACAAAGGGAATAGAATAAGTTATAGAAATTGGGGACGTCCTAAAATAAAATGATTATTTGTTTAATATTACATGCGGTATTTAGATGTATGAATCATGGTTATATTGATATTGTAGCACAATTAAGAATTAATTGGAGATACTATTAAAGTAATCGTGTAGGTGTAGTATTGGATAAGTGAGATGAATCTTGAGTTATATATTTAATTCTTAGATATGGCGAATGGTTAAATAGACAAATTTGTTCTAATCCATATTATCACCGTAGTGAAATAGGCGTAAATAATCTTGCTCAAGATAAGGCTTTTAGTAAGATCAATAAAGTTTCTTACGCCTAGTATCTTTTACTTCTTTTGAGAAAGCCCTTAAAATTTAGTAGAATACTTTTAAATTTTGAAGAATTGATTATGTAATTGCGTAGGTAAGATGTATTAATTTTAGTTTGAATTTATACGAGCAATGTTAAAGGAATAAAAGAAAAATAATACCATTACTTACATCGTTGGTTACACTTGTCTTGGGTATAGTTTGCAGAGATTATGTTATTGTTTACTATGGCTTATTATTGTTTATTTCATTGTTACTGTTATTTTGTGATTGGAGTATAACACTAATATGTTATGGTTATAACAATGAATTTGTAACGAATTGGAACCAAACTTTGTTTATTTCATTGTTACTATTATTTTGTGATTGGAGTATAACACTAATATGTTATGGTTATAACAATGAATTTGTAACGAATTGGAACCAAACTAATGAGCTAGTGATTAAGTTAATTGGCATTACATTTCAATTTGATTGTATAGTAGGATTGATTAACAAAGTTATTATAGGTTATCCATGTATTACTTGTGATACCTTCTTTGATTGATAGTGAAAATTTTATTTGCTACTTATGTTTTTAAAGGAAAGAAAACTGCTAAATAGTGAATATAAATCTTATGAGGTATTTTTAGGGAGTAGGTAATTTTGTCTAGATACTGAGCAATAATTGATTTGTATTCTTATAGAGAGGGTGCATTTTATCTAGATGATAAGTAATTATTGTTGTTTATAATCTTTAAGGGAAGGAATCTTTTGTCTAGTATAACGAGTATTTGAATGTTTGAATTGCTTTATGATCAAGAATCTTACTGTTACTTAGGTCCCGAATCTAGATTTAATTCGGTTATGGGAACAAATATCTCCATGTTCTTTAGAATAGTCACCAGTCCTGAGATCTTAAATGGTCAAAATCAATCAGATGAATCCTAGACTTGAGCGTTGATTATGTGTATTGGAGGTCCTAACCTTGCAGGGTAGGTTGGGCGGATAGACATCTTATTATCGTGATGTGATACAATAGATCCTTTAGTATATTGATGTTGTATATGATTGCTGTCGTATTGTGATGTAAATGAGATTAGAATGTGTATTATTGAAGTCTGTAAATGTCGTGTAACACTTGTTCTATTGATGTTATATATATATATATATATATATATTACCACTATTGTACTCACTTACATTGTTTTCGTAATAGAGGGGTCGTTTTATATGGTATCAAAGTGGGTTGAACCCTGCGACATTGGACCATTATGCCTTCCATTGTGTTAAATAAATGATTAAAGATGTATCATTAATTAATTTTGAAATTTCCCATGCAAGTAATCATGGTTAGAGGACGTAGGGGAAGTAGACGACGTGGTGTGGGAGGAAGAGGTGTGCCTTCTCCAATTGTATCCACACAAGAGGGATCAAACCCTCAGGGAGATGAGAAGGCTACTGAGCAGGGGAAGGTTGTTGTGGGAGATGTGGTAGGTATGATGAGATCCTTCCAAAGGATGTCAGAGGCGTTGATTAACCGCCTAGATTGAGATGAGGGAAGAGCATCTGTTCCCAATGATGATTCACAACATGTTCCAACTGGTAGTAGTAGTATACATAAAGAACTTGAGAAGGTGAAGCTTCCCGAGTTTTGGTGTGCCACAGACAACTTAGCCACCGAGGCATGGTTGGAGAACATGGCAATGTGCTTCACACTTCACAATTACACCTCCAACATGAAATTTTGCTTGGTGATATTTTAAATGAAGGGGAGTCATCTTCTATGGTGGAAGATGCTCTTATCTCAACTAAACATGGTTGTCGAAGATGTGTCATGGGAGTTGTTTGAGGAATGATTTCGGGAGAGGTACTTGTCCAAGGAATTCATTGAGCGCCAACTTAATGAGTTCAATGCCTTATGATAGGGTGGTCATACGGTACCAGAGTATGAGGCCAGGTTCATGGAGCTACTTAGGTATTCTCCACGTCTGAACAAGAAGAAGTTAAAACAAGTTTTTATTCAGCCTTAACTTCAACAGTCATGTGAAGGTGAGGATCCTAATGCCTCATACATTGCACAATGTAGTTCAGAAGGCCCTCATAGCTGAGGAAGAGATGAACAATGGGGGTCAGGGCATGAATCCTTATATATCGACTGGATAGATGACATCAAGAGTGCAACAACAACAAACACCAACCATACATACTTCTGGGCATCGAGATACACCTAGAGGACCTATGTTCACAACACTGCGACGAAAGAATCCTCAGCATAGGACTCCTTACCACAAAAAAAAAACGTTGTTCACAACAACAACAACATTTTAGGCCTATTCAGTAGAACAGACTAGGATCAAAGAAAGCTAGGCCAATAACTTTTACTTCAAGGACCAGGAGCACTGGACTAAAGACTGGGTGTTGGACATGTGGGGAACCACATTACCAACGAGATTGTCTGATTGAGAAGGCCAATATGGTTGGATCATCATGACCCACTACAATTGGAGATTTGGGAAATACCCAAAGGATACATGCAGTGGTGAACAACCGCCAGGCCGAGCACTAGTCCACTATGCTCGAGAGGTCAGGTATGATCGTCGATCAAACTTTTAGTATTTTGATAGGTCTGGGTGCTACAGAGAGTTTTATTTCTAGTGCAATGCTAAAGAGAATTAAGGTAAAGGTAGTCGAGTAGGACGAGTTCAGGTACGTAGAAATGGCATTGGGTGCCAAATAGAAAGTTGGAGGAAAGGTTACAGACTGTAGCATTAACTTGGGATATTTTGTAATGAAGGTAGATATTTATGTCATGATCTTAGGATCTTATGACATAGTGATTGGTATGGACTGGCTAGAATCGCATGATGTGATCCTTAACTGTAAGATGAAACGATTAAGTTTGACAGATGATTTGGGGCAGAATAGAGTGATTGTAGGAATAAACTAGGGAGTGTCATTGAGGTTGATATCTTCCCTACAAATATAGAAGAGTATGCACAAAGGATGCAATCTATATGCAATATTAGCGCTAAATGAAAAGGGCAAGGCGAAAGGATTAGAAAACCTTCCTATAGTACAAGAGTTTGCAAACTTATCTAAAGAAGAGTTGCCATGTTTACTGCCCAATAGAGAGTTGGAGTTTACAATAGACTTGAAACCTGGAACTGTACCGATAATGGAAATGCCATATCGGATGTCAATCCCTGAATTGCAGGAGTTGAAATGAAATTGAAGGGACTGTTGGACTGGGAACTTATACGTCCAAGTGTGATGCCCTGGGGTGTGCCAGTTATTTTCATGAGAAATAAGGATGGATTGTGCAGACTTTGTATTGACTATCGTCAATTGAACAAAGCGACGATCAAGAACCAATATCTGTTGCCAAGAATAGATGATTTGTTTGACCATATGAAGGGAGAGACGATGTTTTTAAAGATTGACTTGAGATCGAGATATCATCAATTACAGATTAAGGAGGAAGATATCCCCAAGACAACATTTAAGACGAGATTCGAACATTATGAATTTACATTTTTACCATTCAGTTTGATGAATGCCCCGTGGGTATTCATGAGTTTGATGAATGGGGTGTTATGCAAATACTTGGAAAAGTTTGTTCAAGTATTTATTGATGACATACTCATATATTCTTGGATGAAAGAAGAGCATGACGAACACTTGATACTGGTATTACGATGTCTGAGAGAAAACAAATTGTACGAGAAGCAATCAAAATGTTTTTTCTACCAATCAAAGATTCATTACTTGGGGCATATCATATATTCTGAAGGTATCGTTGTGGATCCAACGAAAGTAGAGTCCATTATGTAATGACCATCACCGAAAAATGTACAAGAAGTACGTAGCTTTATGGGTTTAGAAGGATATTACTGACGGTTTGTCAAAGTTTTTTCGAAGATAGCAAATCCAATCATGGAATTGTAGAAGAAAAACAAGAAGTTCATATGGACTGAGAAATGTGCTAAAGCATTTCAAAATATGAAAGAGTTGTTGATGACAACGTCGATACTAAAGGTCCCTGACATGGACAAAGAATTATTGGTATGCACAGATGCATCCAAGGAAGGTTTAGGCAGAGTTTTGATGCAAGACAATTGAGTGATCGCTTAAATTTCAAGGAAATTGAGAAGGCATGAGGAAAACTATGCAATGCACGACTTGGAGTTATTAGCAATTGTATATTCCTTGAGAGTATGGAGACATTATCTGATTGGATGGAAATTCAAATTAAAGATAGATCACTGTGGATTGCAACATATATTTACATAGAGTGACTTGAACGTGCGACATAAGTGTTGGTCAAAATTACTTAGTGAATACGACTTTGAGATTACTTACATAAAATAAACGAGGAATAGAGTAGCAAATGTGTTGAGCCAGAGACCACGCATATTCTCGGTAATACCTCTTACGACGAATCTTCGAGAAAAAATTCTAACTTTATAGATAGACGATGACTAGTATAAATAAGTTAAGGATAATATTGGACAAAATACCATGATGGTACCGAAGTATGAAGGTTATTCTTTAGGACAACAAGGGATTGTTGATATTTAATGACACAATTTACATAGCACCTAACAACGAATTAATAAGTTTGATCTTGAGTGAAGTGCATCGAGCAGTGCACATGGCTCATCTAGGAGTCACGAAGATGAAGGCAGACCTTAAGCCTTTATTCTTCTGGAAAGGAATGAAAGCAGACATAGTTAGTTACATGACGAGATGTCTATAATGTCAGTAAGTGAAGACTGGACATAGACATCCAGCAGGATTGTTACAACCACATGTTATTCCTGAATAGAAATGGGAGGCCATTTCGATGGGTTTTATTGTTGGATTACGACTGACGATAAGGAGACACGATTCAATTTTTGTGGTAGTTGACACTCTAACGAAGAGTGCACACTTTATTCCAGTGCATATGACATGTTAGGCCCCAAACATAGCTAGAGTTTTTGTCAGTGATATTTTGAGGTTACATGGTGTAACAAGACATATCATATCCAATCGAGGATTGATGTTTACATGATGGTTTTGGACCAGTTTCCAAGAGGATTTGGGAACACAACTGAACTTTAGTACAACATATCACCCAGAGACAGATGAACAAACATAAAGGATGAACCAAATTATGGAGGATATGTTGCATATGTATGTTATGGATCAACATAAACATTGGGAAGACTTATTTCCATTGCTATAGTTTTCTTACAATAAAATTTACCAGAGTACGATTAAGATGAAACCGCTTGAGTTTCTTTATGGGAGACCGTGTCAGACGTTGTTGAGTTGGGATCGAATTGAGGATAGAGGCTTGGTGGGACCGTAAGTAATCATAGAAATGGAAGAACAAATGCAATCAATAAGATAGAGGATTAAGGAATCACAAGATCGACAAAAGAGTTATGTTGATGTGCATCGTGTGGACCACAATTATGAAGTTGACGACAGAGTTTTCTTGCGGGTAAAACTGCACAAGAGTTCGATCAAGTTTGAAAAGGGTGCTAAAATATCTCTTAGGTTTGTGGGACCTTTCGAGGTTATGGAAAAGAAAGGACTCGTGGCTTATCGACTAGCCTTGCTTGATACTTTAAGGTGTATGAACGATGTATTTCATGTATCTGTTTTACGAAATTATATTAGTGATCTGTCACATGTTATTGACATGAGTTATTTACAGGTGTCAGACGAGGGTGCTCTCATGGTGGTTCCAATCTGCATCTGGACCACCACATTCAATAACTATGACGTTGAATAGTCGATTAGGTCAATATCTAGTGGGAAAACTATAGTCCACACTTGACTACCTAGGAGGACGCATATGAGATGCGTCAATAGTTTCCTTGTTTGATAGATTAGATATGTAGATCTATATTTGATACATTTGTTTACTTGCATTTATATGCTGTACAAAATCCATGAGGAAGTTTAAACAAAGAGGGGGTGTATGTAACATCCCGCTCCACTGAGCACACTTTTATTGACTTATTCTTTGAGGACACTTGCGTGCAAGTGATCCAGTTATGGTACATTATGATTTCGTTTCGAATATGGATTATACATGATGACGATGATGATGCATTGTGACTTATTGTTATTTTGATGTATATGTATTGGCAAATTCTATTGATGAGTTTTCTTGAGTGTGCAAGACACATGACAGGCTATGGATGCTGATGGCATCAATGGACTTCCTTGGACTCTAGATTGAGTCATAGAGTGGATTGTATTTGTTTGAGTATTTCATTTTACACGCATGTGATATATGATTGATTTCAATATGATTTATGTATATGTATTATTGATAGTGTTTTTGTCAGTGGATGCAGGCTTGCCAATGCTTTCTAATCTGACTCACATAAGGAGTAAAGGGGTCATTCACAAAAACCATACATTGAGGGAGAGGTGTGGAAACATCCCTGTCACAACCTACTAGCACTCTCGTCGTGACCTGAACTGTAGGTTAACGATTACCTAGTTCGAGAGGTCCATGATGTCATGAGGGAGGACTGAGATAGTCGCTCACGAATATTTCTAAGGGGCATGTAATAAGGTGGAGTCATTATTCCTTGGAAGCCCTTAGTCTTTCACAAGGTCGACCGAGTGGAGTGTTGACTCCAAGGGTCGGATAAACTTCCAAAACCAGTCTAAGGAAAGTGACACCCTTGGAGCACGGAGGTGCGTCTTGAAGGGCATGTCGCGTAATTAAAATCTTAAGTCAATAAATCTAGGTGGCCTAGAAAACATTGAAATGATTAGACCTTGTTAGAATAAAATAATTAATTAGACAAGTAAATTATTAATTATAAAACATAACAAAAGTCTAAGACTAAGTCTAAGTCTAAATTAAATAAAGGACTAAATGAATTATGACATAAGTTAAAATATTTTAGAATATAATCAAACTCTAGGAAAGAGGGGAATGAAATTAAAAAAAAAAAGTTGGATAAAATGAACATGTGTGCATGAAATTAATAAAATGGATTTTTAACAATAGAATAAATAATAACATGAGAGAATAAGAGTACACATGGAATATAATCTTGAGTCAACCTACCATTAGTCTAACTAGAAAAAGACTCTTAATCCAAATCTAACTAAGATATAGTTAGAAGACACTCATTAAATGAAAATTTGGGGAACAAAGGGACAACTAAGAGTGAAAATAGGAACACATTGGGGAATGTGAGAGAAATTGGCTTTTTAAGTAAAATAAAAATTGTAATTACTTGTGCAACTTGGGGAGAGTGTGACAAGTGTGTGGGTGAATAATCCTAATTAAATCAATTAAAAAGATAATTAATTGTGCATGAGGAAATGTGTCATTGTGGATTTTTCTATAAATCAAATGTGGTAGAAGGGAAAGGGATCTCAGTCATTCTTGGTAATGTTATGCTGCCAAAATTTTCTGGACTTTTTTTTACTTGTGAGAGTTGGGATTTCAAGCTTGAGAAAGAGGGGAAGCTCTTCCTTGCGAGGCAAGCTTGAGAGCTATTATGTTATGGTTTCTTGTGTGTGGACCCTTTGCGGCTGGGGGGGCTAAGAGGGAAGAAGAGTACCCCTAGCATTGGATGGGAGGTACCGGTGAAATCTCTGTGATTAGTAAGTGAGAGTACATAAGGAGCGCAATTTGTTGAAGGACATCTTCAAATTTTCATCAACCTCGGTTTCAATATTTTATTCCTGTAAATTGTAATTAGAATATAGATGGTTCGTTGTGGTTATTTTCAACCCATAATTTAGAAGATTTAATTATGCGTTTCCATTTTTATACAATCCTTGATTTGTTTACATATTAATTTGCAACCCAGAAATTCGAGTTTCCTTATTTCTTTTCCATCTGAATTTACAGACCCTGATTTTGATGTGTAATGATTCACTGTCCATTATTGTAAATTCTAATTTTTATATTTATTATGGTCATTTAAAAAAAAATCTAATTGTAATGCCAAAATTTAAACATGTTGTAGTCGCTACTTATTTTTCACAATTCTTGAGCTGAATTTGTAAGGGTCGTGGCCGACTTAATTTGTAATCTGGAATTGGAGAATCATCATGGTCACTTCAGATATATAAAGCCTTCCTTAAATTATAATTTAATGTTGTAGCAGACAGTTCAACGTTAGTTCCTCGAGATAGTTCATGAGTCAAGCTAGATCCTGTAGTGATCTTTTTCTCCTTTCTTTACAACTACTAGAGTGTAATATATGTTATCTAATAGCCACTCTATGCACTATCGTAACTACAATTTTAGAAAACAAGGGCAGCGGAGCAGCGTAGTCCCTGCCGAATTTAATGCAATTAAATGGAAGAATGTTCACAAGGCAAAAATATTCCAATGTTGAAGTATGATTATAATAGCATTCTAATGTTGTAGTATGAGAAGATGCAGTTTTGTGAATTTTATAAAAAAGTATAGTTGCAAACTAGAGTAGAATGTTGTGATTTGAGTTTTCTTTAGTTTT